>JBBBDQ010000878.1:0-65000 GCA_037127315.1 Ascarosepion bandense | reverse complement strand
TTATGGTAAGACTACATATATATATATATATATTTTATATATATGAAGAGAATAGATAAATAGATAGTAATTTTCTAAAGTAGTTTTATTTACCAGTTCGATAGATTTTTAATGCTTTAAACGTTATTTTTAAAGGATACTCATATTTGTGTAGACGTTCTACTTATTTATTATTATTCTTTATATGCCGTGTCTTTTCAGGATATAGGCGATCATAGACTTCGTCTTGCCCCTACCACTTGTCTCTCTTGGTATATATCTCAGACCCCGCTGTGCCGTCCACATGCTCAAATCCATCACGTATGTCTTGCGTTTCTTTCCCTTGTCTCTCTTGTCCTCTCTCTGTCCCGTGAGTATTAAATTCTGCAAGCCCACCCCCAACTACTATCACGTGTCCCAGAAACCTCAGCTGTATCTTCCTGATGTTAAGTATAAGTTTCTTTTTCGTTTTCATCCTCCCCAAAACCTGGTCGTTGCTCAGATATTTGGTCCATGGTATCCTCAGCATCCTTCTGTAGAACCACATTTCAGATGCTTCGAGTCTCTCCTTCATCTTTGAGGAGATTTTCTAGCATTGGCTAGAGAGATATCACATAACAGTCCAGTATTCTTTTCGGAATTTCTGGGAGAACCTTCGTACTGTACGATCACTTGTGGACCAATCTGACGATGCCCTGTTGATATTGGCACAACTTTAGAAGGCTCTGTACCTAAGTTTGAACTCATGCAAAAAAGTAAACGAAGATCATGTATGGTTATGTTTATATTTAAGGGCTTCTATGCTTCAAGAATATTTATATTTGAAAATAAATTAATAAATATTAAAGAACACACATCAATTATGATGTATGCCAAAATTCACCAAATATATCCTGTGAAAACGATGTTAAAATGGCTTTTCAAAATACAACACTTTGAGCGGCCATTATTTTTGTAACAACCTAATAAGTTAAAAATGGTTAAAGAGCAGACATTAATTATTTTGTATCCCAAAATTCACCAAATATATACCGTAAAAAGTAATTGTTGAATTGGAGACGAGCCGCCAATTCGGCACCTGTTACATTACAGATTCTCCTTTGGAGCCTGTCGAGGACACTAAGAAGAACAGCAAGGGTGCCTGACCATATATGACAGCAGTATTCTATGCACGGACGGATAGTTAATTTGTATTGCACGGAGCGTTAATTTTGGCGTCCTATCACGATTTCGACCAAAAGTGAAAGCGAGGTATCCTCTTATAATTTACTGCAAGCACGCTCCAAGATTTTTTTTATGTATGTCCAAAAGTTGAAAAACAGTTGTTGATGATGATAGGGTTGTCTTTCCGTGCGTGTTAGAGAAAAGATCTAGAGTGACTGTTTAAACTAACGCCAGGAGGATAACTGATTAATTATATATATATATTTTTTAAGCATGCGGATCCTGTATATAAAGTGGTGGGATAACTCTCTAAGAGAACTCTAAATATATATGTATATAAATACATATAGAGCAAATATGAGAAAAAAATTAGGCAGATACGTTTTTTTATATTAAGTCTGAAGTATAAGCCTATTTTAAAAATTTTAAAAACTTTTTGTAAGATTTTACACGAATGTAAATTCTTCTGTATAATAAAGACAGAAGCTGATGATGGTTCGCCTGAAATAGGCCTAAACTTCCGATTTACCATGAAATAACGTGTCTGTCTAAATTTTTCTTATATATATATATATATATATATATATATATATATATAAATTAAAAAGGATTAATTCAATGATGTTGGATGATCATTTCGATATGAAAATCCCCACGGGGGATAACACATCACCTCAGCAACAGAAAAATCCTTTCAGAAACTGAATATATATATATATATATTACTGTTTATGTGCTACACGTTTGATTAGTCTCTATCAAAGGGACGGCATTTCCTGACAAATTGCAATTTAGCTAAACTTGTTTTGTTCGTGGTCATGCTTAACATTCCTGAAACTTTAGAAAATCGATTAATGATATACACGACACGTTGTCTTGAGTATTTACTTAAACCTTTTGATGTAAAAAATAAATAAATGAATCACATATATGCTTGCATTTATAGATATAGGTGACTGCCAACAGGTGACTAACCAACAAGTGACTAACCAACAGTCTTCTTTTTATTTAGCACAAAGTTGCGACATTGTTCCTTATATTCTAATTTCATGCTTTTTATTGCAACAGTTCTTACAATCATTCTACGGACTTAGTAAAAAGCTGATAAAAATTAAGTAATTATGTCCTAGCGATATCCAGATGTGCGTTGTGGGGCAGGGGATACGAGAAATCGAGGAGCCAACTTCGAATTCCAGTTGAACTCCTTGCATTCACTTACGCACAAATACTCTTGAGAAAAGTATTAATCTGTCTCTCCCCTCTAGTTATGGGTTAAACAACAGGACAGATTGGGTTCCATAGCCTTGGTCGGCAACCAGTCTACCGCAGAAAGTAATGGCAACCTACTGCAGGATAATCTTCTTCCCAGTCAGTCATGTCTCTTTCGAGACATAATCACCCAAGTTTGTATCAAGTATGATATTTAACTGATATTCGAACACGATCCAAGTTTATATTAAGTCACCTTTCTTATCTGTATCGCTCAGATTACACAAGCCAACATTTCTTTTTTCCCCAGTACGCTTGTTGCGAAAATATTTACAGTTCCATGGCATACACTATTATTAATAAAAGTAAAATTATTTTCAGTTTTTTTATTATTATGTCATTTTTCATCATATTTCGATTTCTGCTTTGGTCTCACTACCAACCAAGTCTGCGGGGAGACCTAAGGCAGGTAGTGGCATGTTGTTATGGCTCCATTTCATGTTTTTCTATCTTCCCTATCAACTCCAGCATTACATAGATAATGTTTTCCTTAGTGTGTGGGCTGTACTTAATAAGACAATTTTTTGTATATCTCTTAAGCTGGGGTTTCCAGGGATTCTTTCAATGTGTTGTTTTGTTCCATTTTTTATCATTCCAAGTGCACCTACTATCACTGGCACAACTGTTGTTTTCAATTTCCACATTTTTTCTATTTCAATTTCCAGGTCTTTATATTTTGACAGTTTTTCAAATTCCTTGATTGCTATGTTACAATCCGCTGGACAAGCTATATCAATTAATAGACAAGTTTTCTCCTTCTGGTTTTTAACAATAATGTCTGGCCTGTTTGCTTCAATTTTTCTGTCTGTGTAGATGGTGTAATCCCTTAGAATGGTGACATCTTCTATTATTATTATTATTATTATTATTATTATTATTATTATTATTATTATTTTGGTGTATAATCCCAGAAAACTGAATGCATGGTCATCTGCAAAAAGACCAACCCAAAATGCCAAATACAGGTGGGGGATATTAAAATCAAGCCAGTACAAAAATTTAAATACCTAGGAAGTGTTCTAACAGGAGATGGAAAGTGCGACACAGAGATCCGAAGGCGAATTGGCATAGCAAAGGACGTGTTCCAGAAGTTGAGTAAAGTACTAAGACACAGAAACATTTCACTAGAAACAAAGAAGAGAGTGCTAGATTGCTATGTGATGTCAATTCTTCAATACGGCAGTGAATGCTGGACAATATCATCGAAGATGAGGACAAAACAAGAAACAGCGGAAATGTGGTTCTGCAGGAGGAGGATGCGGATATCATGGACCGAACATGTGAGCAATGATGATGTTTTGGAAAGAATGGCATTGAAAAAAAAACTAATAGTGAGCATCAGGAAGAGACAACTAAAGTTCCTGGGACATGTAATGAGGAAAGAGGGTTTGGAGAACCTGATACTGACAGGGCAGATAGAATGAAAAAGAGACAGAGGAAAGCAGCGGATAACATAATTGAAGGGTGGATGACGCAACGGGGGTTGCGTGGAGTAACAGGAGAAAACATATTAAGAGCCACCAGGGATAGGGACATGTGGAAAGCCATGATCGCCTACGTCCTGAAAGAACAAGAAGAAGAAGAAGACATTTATATAGTCAATGGAAACTGAGTAAATGATTGTTTTATGTGGAGTAAAACAATTTCGTTCTCAATTCTAATTTTCCCTAAACATTTTTTAAGTTTCTCGGTTGAATTCCAAGTGCATCCATTGCTAAGTATGTTATTTCAACAGTCATATTCCATAGCTTTTTAAACAGCGTAGCTAGATAGATGGAGAAGGGATGATATGTGTCATTCCGCTGAAATGTTTTTTGTCGCTGTGAGATGCTGATATGTCCAGGATTATTCACATGATTTTCGGGACTATTTTTCGTCTTGCCCAATGCTTCATTCTGCCTTCTTCCTCACAAAAAGATTTAAGTTTTCTTTTTATACATCGATCTGCAGGTCCTTATAATATGATAGTTTTTAAAATTATTTTTAGAAACTTTGTCAGTCAGTCATACTAATTTATTGCCATGTTCCTTTTTTTTAATCCTTTTTTTTAATCTTCTTAGGGATTTACCTGGTACATTAACATCATTATCAGTAGTATTAGTAGTAGTATTAGTAGTAGTATTAGTAGTAGCAGTAGTAGTAATAATATTCCACCAGTTAAGAATAGAGGGCGATTTGAAAAAAATAAATAAATAAAGAACACAGTGTTTAACAATGTTATATTTCGGCAATGTGACTTCAAGTTTTTTTTTTATAAATCATATCACTCCATCATATCACTCCAGGCAATAGAATCATATCACTCCAGGCAATAGAATCATATCACTCCAGGCAATAGAATCATATCACTCCAGGCAATAGAATCATATCACTCCAGGCAATAGAATCATATCACTCCAGGCAATAGAATCATATCACTCCAGGCAATAGAATCATATCACTCCAGGCAAGGCGAGTGTGCCACTAATAAGCAAGGACATAAAGAGAGTGGAATTTAGTGAAAATACTGTGGATAGTGTGTATTTGGAAAAACATGAACTGGATTCAAGAAGACATTTGGCGATTTAGATAACATATAAAATTTAAAGATAATACTTTTCAGGGAAGCAAGTAAACATTAAGGATTTCCACCAGAGAGAATTGTGAAAGAAAAAACGTTGGAGTAAAAGTGACGGTATATGTAACTACTTCTTTCGAAAGTAAAGTGAATGGTCTCATCTGCATAGATACCTACTTGGGAAAAGATTTCATTAGGAAGATTATTGATGAAAACCAGAAACAGCGTAGAATCGAGTATAGAGCTTTGAGAAAACCTGTATTCGTGTGAAAGGATCTAGAAACGTTGCCATTCAAAACGTCTGGATGTCAATATAGTAGCACACTTAAATTCATGTTGTCGGGTCACCAGGAAAAAACTGAACAGTTGCTTTGAAAATATTTTGAGAAAGAGACAAAGAAAAGACACGACACATGAGTCAGAAAGTGACAGAAGTCGAGATGCCAAGATACTTCAACGGATTTTCTGAAAAACCTCGAAATGAATAGCACAAGTACCCTATATGGCAACAGTAGTATGGCCGCTCCCCAAGATACGCGTATCACCCATGATCATGGTGGTCAGGAAAGTTGTCTGTGGTGGTTAAAAAGAGTACTTATGTTTTGGATGCATTTAAATTTACCTGCCATTTTCTGTCCCAATTAACCACTGATTGGAGATCCTTTTCAAGAGCAGGTTTACTTTGTAAGCTTTGAAGGATTTCTTATTGAGAGAGGAGTGAATGGTGGTCTCATCTGCATAGATACCTACTTGGGAAAAGATGACATTAGGAAGATTATTGATGAAAACCAAAAACAGCGTAGAATCGAGTATAGAGCTTTGGGAAAACCCATATTCGTGTGAAAGGATCTAGAAACGTTGCCATTCAAAACGTCTTTCTTTTCACGTTTTGATCGGAACGATTCGATTAAATCAAACAGTCGTTCTTAAGAGAGGAAGGTGGCCAAGAATTAAGACATCAGGAGGGGAATTGCAGGGTTAAATTAATTCCACAGAGACTTAGAATAACCGAGAACCTTTCGATGAGAAATGATTCCCCATTGCAAAAGTTGGTACGAATACCACAAATTCGTGAGAAAGTGGTGTTGAGCAGTTTAGATGATTTTTTCGTTGGACTGGTTTAGTTTTATATCTTTGATTGCTTATAGTCATGGCGATTTATTTTGATAAGGAGAGGCACAGGGTAGTAGTAGCAGTCAACCGTCAAATGTACCATGTTTGGAAAGAGAACTAGTGCAGACTTCAGTACAATGTGGCTTCAGGGTTGCCCTTCTGAGGTCCTTGCAGGGACACCTATCCATTTGTGACATGATACTGCAAGAATCCCGATATTATTCGACTGTTAATCAGAGCAACCTCTCTAGACGCTAAGGTTTGAGCTCCTAACTGCAACTGCAAGTCGGGAAGCAGAGACCCGAGAACTGCTAACGCGGTACCCTCAGTACAAAGAAACACTGCCACCATCCATACATATAAAAAAAAACAGCACTACTATTAAGGCCTTGGAAGAGGCAAGAAACTGGGAATCCTTTCTAAACAAGAAACAAAGGATGATCTTCTGCTGTTTAAGAGAATGGAAGGGAGTATGAACCAGGCAGTAGGAGAACATGTTTTCTCCTATTAAAAAAAAAGTATGAGCTTTTGAACTAGTTAATGTCGAGATATACCTTACAGGTTCAACAAAGAATTACAACTGGCGGAGCCGTACCTCTGAAAAAGTTTCCTAACTACGAGTCGGAAAGTTGCAACCGCAGAACTGCCAACCCGGTACACTCAAACATTGCCACCATGTAACAAAACACTTGTGACAGCTTCACTATTAGGACCTGAGGAGAGGAAAGGAACCGGGGACCCGTTCTTAAATAGAAACAAAGGATGAGCTTGTACTCGTGTTCAAGAGAAGTGAGAGTATTATGAACCCGACGATAGAAAAGCCTATGTAATACCATTAAAAAATGTTAATAAGTTTTGACTTTGTTAAATTTGATATGAAATAAACTGCAAGAGCCATAACTATGAAAAAAATTTGTAAAAATCCTAATCGATTTCAGCACCAGTTAAGTTAATTCTTTATAATTTTCGACGAGAATGACTTATTTGAACTGTTGAATCGGCTACCAATAGAGCTTTTTGACAATATCATTAAATTCTAATATTCTAATAAAGACCAGTAGACATACACCAACGGCCATAATTATTAGGCAACCCCAGTGTTTTAAAAAGAATTATGTATTTCATACTATTTTTAGTATTTATTGCCAAGTGAATAATTGTAAATGAAAAATAGAATGGTTCTTTTGTTAATCACTGAAAGAATGAAGAAAATTTAAAGAGATTCGGACGAGTTCATTTTTATATCTTTGCTTTGTACAATTTTGCAAAGTAATAATAACAAAATAACCATTCTATTTTCATTTAGAATTAACCACTTAAAAATAGTATGAGAATGAAATACATAATTTATTTTAAAAAAAACTGGGGTGGCCTAATAATTATGGCCGGTAGTGTATATATATCCCGCCTGTCACGCTCATGGAGAGAGAAAGATATATATATATATATATAATAGTGAGGCAGCGTTGGCTCGGTTCATTCTCTTTACTGTCAGTTATTAAACTTTACTACCAGTCATGAAATCTTTTTTCACGTGTTTTCTATTTAGCAGTGTCTTATTATTTATTTTTTGCAATAATTTACGTCGTCGTGTAGTGACGAATATATATACATTCTTTCTATTATTTATATATATATATATATATATATATATATATATCCCTCCTATCACCCTCAGGAATTTAGTTTTTTTTTTTCTTATGCAATAATGTAAGATACTCAATATTAAGTACATCAATGTATATGTTGCTCTCATTTAAGATGGTATATCGATATAAATTTTTGGTCGTTATTTTTGACGGCTCGGGCCCACTCATTATTATATATTGTGCGGGGAGGTAAGGGGATACATGTCTACCCCTAGGAGCAAGCATGAATGACCACAAAATTTAAGCCCTCAGATACCACGGAAAACGTCTTTTAAAAATATTTTTTTACAAAAAGACAATTAAAAAGAGAATTACATGGAGAAATCACTTAGAAAAAAAACAAAGAAAGAAGAAAAAGAAACTTGAAAGACGTTTCAGACAATAATTAATAATAACAGCATATTTCTGAAAAAAAAATCTCAAAAAAAAACAAAAACAAACAATCGATTTTACTACCAGTTAATTTCTTATATTTGTCTGTAATTCTGAGATGAAGTAGTATTTACATTATTTACGTTGTTCGAATTGTGGTCCTCATTTTTATTACAATGTTTACGACGTTTCGGCCATTGTACACTCCGGCCTTCTTCAGGTGTTAGAAATTTATTTATTTCGATCATTGAGGTAGATTGTTCTCGTTCTATGTGCAATGCTACTTCCGGATGCCATGTAGTTATCTCCCTTTAATTCAAATCTCTAAATTATTTGTTCACTACTGCTGCAGCCAGGTATTGAACTCACAACATTTTGGGTCAAATAACTGGATATAACCAATATCTATATCCAATGGGCCAAGTGTCCTTGAGTTCAATGATATTCATAGCAGGTACACAAAAGAAACTACAACTCCCCCCACTTTTATTTACAATTAGTATTTACAGTATTTACATTATTCGGACTATTGTTCTCATCTTTGTTGCCATTTGTACGACATTTCGGCCGTTGTACGCTCTGGCCTTCTGCTAGGAATTTCGAACCGAACCCTTTATTACAATCACTAGGGTATATCATGCTCACTGTTATCTCCCTCTAACCCTGCAAGTTACTTGTTCACCACTGCTGTAGTCTGGTACTGAACTCATAACTCTAAGAGTAAAGTCAAAAAATAACCAACGTCTACAGCAGTTGTTAACAAGTAACTTGCAGGGTTAGTCCGAATAATGTAAATACTGTAATATTTATATTATTTACATTGTTCGGACACATGGCCCAATGGAGATAAGCGTCGTTGGTTAGTTCCAGTGACTTGAACCAAAGCGTTGTGAGTTCAATACCAGAGAGTCGTATTAGAGGGAGATAATTCATGACTAACAAAAGAGACTTCTCACAAGGATCGCAATAAAGGGCTATGTTTGAAATTCCTAGCACCTGACCAAGACCGGAGCGTACAACGGCCGAAACGTCATAAAGATGAGGACAACAGCTTGAAAAATATCAGTCAGTTAAGTGCCATAAGTGAAACACGCTTGGTCGATCATGTCTATTTCGAGACATGACTGACTGGGCAGAAGATTTTCCCGCAGTAGATTTCCATTACATTCTTCGGTAGACTGGTTGCCAGCCAAGGCTATAGAACCCAATCTGTCCTGTTATTTAACCCATAACTAAAGCGAAGAGACGGATTAATACCTTTCCCAAGGGTATTTGCGCGTACATGAATGCAATGAAATCAACTGGAATTCGAACTCGGCTCCCCGATTTCTCGTTACGAGCCAATATCCACTGCACCACAACGCACATCCACATCTGAACAATATATATAATGTAAAAAACACAGTGTTTGAAAATGTCAAACAGTATTTGAGATTGTATATCTGTCTTCTTTAAAGTATAAAAATATTATTTTAATTATTTTTTAAATATAATTTGAAGAAGGCAGTCATACTGTCGAAATGGTGTTTATCATTGTCAAACAACGATTTTTTTAAAATCGTGCTCTTAACTGTTGAAGAAATCTTAAAGAGTTACGTCAATCATTTTGTGGTATTATTAATACGTTTTGTCTTTGCTTTGGGTATTTTTGTAGCTTGTACAAGAGACTTCAAAGTGACAATATGTTTTTTTTTTATCAGAAGATATCTGTTATTTATCAGTTATTTAATAGATGAGGTGCTAGACAATCATGAAAATAAATACGTTTGTGCTTACCTCAAAGAGAGAACTCTAAGCAAGATGTGAATATATCGATTTTGTATGAAACCTGATGTAAATGAAGTTTTTTTGTCTGAGAACATTACCCTCGCTTTTATAATACAGACCTCCGTGTAGAACACTCTCAGCTATTGGGCGTGTATATTGATAATATATACGCTAAAAAGTCTACCACCTTCTACCGAGCGCCCATAACTCAAAGGTAGAATCGCCGATTGACGCCAATTCGGTCGGGTTTCAATCCTAGGTAAAAAGTAATCGGATGTCTAACCGTAGTGATGAGCTGTGATACAGCGAAACAGATCTGTCTGCGGATGACTATATATATATATAAATTCTCTTCCTTGTGATTATTTTTCTTATGTCTTAATATAAGATATATCGATATAAATATTCTGTCCACATTTTTCATGTTGAGCATATTCGGATAGATACTTAGAGTATGTGGACTGTTATCATGGGCAAGATAAAATAGCGGTGGATTTCCTTAATGCGTTCATCAGTCAGTCAGTTAAGTGCCATACGAGATACACGCTTTGGACGATCCTGTCTCGAAAGAGACATGACTGACTGGGCAGAAGATTGCCATTGCTTTCTGCGGTAGACTGGTTGACAGCCAAGGCTATAGAACCCAATCTTTTCTATTATTTAACCCATAACTTGAGGGAAGAGACGGATTAATACTTTTCCCAAGGGCATTTGTGGGTAAGTGAATGCGAGGAATTCGACTGGAATTCGAACTCAGCTCCCCGATTTGTCGTTTCAAGTCAATATCCATTGCACCACAACGCACATCCGAATGCGTTCATCAGTATTCATTTTAATCATCCCTAGGGCTCTTATTAAAACTGGAACAGTGTATTCAAATTTGACATTATTTAAATTTTCATTTTCAAGTCATTATGTTCTGAACATTTTACGAAATTCATTTATATGTTTTTATCTGACACAATGAAATAACAGTCCTTGAAGTTCATTTTTATTGTATATAATCTATTGAATAGCATACTTCGATTGGTCCGTATGGTTAATTCCTAGAACACTGTAACATTTTAAAATTTTTAGCAAATTTTACTACTAATTTTCACTAATACAACGTCCGATACGTCGTACAGATGGCAACAAAGATGAAGAAAATAGTCCGAATAATGTAAATGTTGTAAATATATGTCTATATTAAAATGACCAACATATTTTATAGCAAAATAACTTACAATTCATATTTATAGTAGAATTCCCAAAAATGCATTGTATAGAAAATTAACATTTCATCTGTAGTTAAAGACATACAGTTTCGTTTAAAATATATTTAACTGAGTGAGTAATTTTTTTAAAAATATTTAGATTTCAGTATTAAATAGCCCATAGGGGTGAGGAGGCAGCAAAACAAAATCAACCAACCAACATCCACAGATAAGTCGACAGAGTTGACATGCATATATGTATGTATGTATGTATGTATGTATGTATGTATGTATGTATGTATGTACACTACCGGCCATAATTATTAGGCTACCCCGGTGTTTAAAAAAAATGTATTTCATACTATTTTTTAGTATTTATTGCCAAGTGAAAAATTGTAAATGAAAATATAATGGTCTTTTGTTAATACTGCACAATAACATGTGCATCAATTTATAAATATCTAATAATTACTTATATTAGAGTTTCATCAATGAAAGAATGAAGAAAATTTAGGGTGATTCAGACGAATTCATCTTTGTTTCCCTGCCTTGTAAAACTTTGCAAAGTAATAATGACAAAAGAACCATTCTATTTTCATTTGGCAATAAATACTAAAACAGTATAAAAAACCAGGGTTGCCTAATAATGATAGCCGGTAGTGTATGTATGTACATTTGTGGTCGAGAAGGCTCTTTTTTTCTACTCATGAAAATCTCAATCGATTTATCAGGGAGTTGATTTCTTGATGATACAGGCATGGGGGAGGAGATACTTACATGCGTCACCGTTGGAAAGTACCTGAAGACAATATACCCAGGGTTAACCCAAGCTCGGTCAGTTAAATTACGTATCTTTTCACAAGAAGTCGCTGTGTTAACGCGAAATCATAAGTAATCGTGACCGAGGCTTTAAGCAAAAAATATTGATGCACAATATTTACAGAATCTATAACTAAGGTTAATTCAGTATTGTTACTGCATAAACCACAGCTGGGCACTGTGGGTGTAGAATGAACATAAACTTGCCTGAACAGGTGTCTGCACAGGATTTTAAATAAAAGATTGCTTGAAAAAACTAGCCAGTCATTATGGTGGTTTTCTAGGCTACCGTAATCAATGGTTAATTATTTATATTACGGTGCCCTCTTACGAGGAATGGACTCTTCCTCTTGTTATATGTAATTACATGCGTGACTTCCAAAGGGAAATTAACAAAAAAGTTAACAAAAGGCAGTTAACGAAGACAGTTAGAAGGCAGCTGACGACAGCTACTAGTCAGGCAATAAGCAGCGTATTAATACCTTCGAACTTATTTATTTCTAGTTATTATGAACACTTCCTTTGAATATTTTTGTTTCTTATTATACTAATACACTGTTTTGAACCTACCTTCTTGTTCCTTGTCTTACTTTCGGCACAAACAGGTCACTACAACATTGCGACAAAGTTTCGCCACAACTTCACGACAAATTGGAGACGAAAATCCACAACAGTTTAGATATGGCACAAGTGAGAATAAATCACACTCAGTCAGCATATTACACTCTCGTCAGATCTTTCGAGACATGATTGACTATTCAGGATATTTTCTCGGAGTATGTTGCCATTACTTTCTGCGGTAGGCTGGTTGCCAACCAAGGCTATAGAACCCAATCTGTCCTACTATTTAACCCATAGCTAGATTAATACCGTTCCTAAGTGTATTTGTGCGTAAGTTGATGAAAGGAATTCGACTGGAATTCGAACTCGGCTCCCCGAATTCTCGTACCGAGCCAATATCCACTACACCACAAAGCGCATCCTATTTCTTAGTTGTGTTTGATCTAGTGAGACAATTTTGCTCACTCTTACACCATGGTGAATTGTCCTAATCGATCATTACGTACGTATGTATAGCAGTCCTATAATGTCTTCTCCGTCGCTCGGCTATGAATTCTGACCGGAATATAATTACTGGAAAATCCGACTGGAATTCTTATCAGGTGGCAATAATAAATCAACGAACTTTCAAATATGCCTTCTCAAATTAATATCGTGTTAGTTGAATTAATTCCCTGCAGTTCCACAAAAGAACTCATTACTTTGAGGTAGTCGAAAATGGTATAAGATTCTAAATCCTGATGAAGTACCCTGTATTGGATTCTATCCTTTCTGAGATTTTGAAATGTAGCAGTGAAAATCTGCTTCAATTTCTGACTTAATACAAAGGTTTCTGATAGAAGAGAGTATGCCAGTTGATTTGAAAGATGTGTTGATAGTTGTTCTCCGAAAACTAAAGCTTGATCGCAGGAATTACCTTCGCAAGGACGAATGTTGGGTATCCCTTCTCTCTGTTGTAGATATTGTGTTGTCTCAGATACTGATGAACACACGTTTTAACATCAGTGATGAAGTCCTTTCTGAATCATAGTGTGATTTTGAAGGAAAACCGTTTTTTTTTTATGTTTGGTTATAGCAAAATAAAAATGTTTGCTTGTAACAAAACTCCGTTGAACTGATAAAGGCGTTTGATATTCTGAATAGAAATGGCATACAAAAGATTCTGAAAGAGTTTCAAAGACCTGATCAGTTTGTCTTTATTTGTATGCCTTTCGCGTTAATGGTAAGCTTTCTGATTCAGTTTTAGTTTAAAATGGTGTTAAAAGAAAGGAATATAACAGCAGCAATTCTCTTCGTGTTTTGGAGGCGTTTAAAGGATGCTCACAAGTGGAAAGGCATATATCAAATATCGAACAACGGGTAAGTTGATTTGCTAGATCAATTCCAGACTGATTCCATGACGATGGTTATGGATCTAATGCTTAGCTTGAGAAAAACCGCCGTAATGCACCAACCTGTCCACGATAAAGACTCATCTGTGCAATTCTGACATCAAATATATATCACTGCTAGGCGAATAAATTTCCCCGAGAAACTGGTTCTAGATTTACAAACGAGAAAATAATTCTTAAAAAGCATCACTTTTGAATTATAAATATAATCATCTGAGAGACGCATCTCTAATTTCCATCAATATGGCTGATGCTAACCTCCAGAAGAGCACCGCATTGCGGCTTCCAGAACTAACCCTTCCCGACTGACATGATGTGAACAGATTAAACTGCGTCTAGAGATTATATGCAAGTTATGAATTGGTATAAAGAGTTGAGTCTTTAATGTTAAAAGTCCTATTATGATGATGTTTAGATTCTACTCAATATTATTAACTTAGATACATAGTGATAGAGAAAACTATTGTTTTTGGTTGGAAAATTTTTACTATATTAACAAAACAGACTAATTTGACTGTCAGTAGTTTATTTGCAACTATTTATTTTGATACTTTGACATGAGTATACCTTGTAAAACTTATGTCTAAAAATGATATGAAAACATTTTAGAACAAATTCGTCAATTTCTTAAAGAAAAAACATTAAAAAAATACTTTAAAAATAAAAGATATATAACAAAAAATAATAAGAACCTCATAAATTTAATGCACCTTTCTTTTAATAACTCTTAGCAGCCTATTGTCAACATCTGATGTTAGATATGCAATTTTAGCGGCTGGTAAGTTGTTTGCAGCAACTTTAACTGCCTCCCAGAGGTCACACTTGCTGTTGAATTGCCTTCCATTAAAATAAATATCACTCTTGAGGATGCTCTACACGTTCTCAATCGGATTCAAGTCACAGCTATTTGAAGGCCAGTCCATATGAGAATCTTCCACAAATCTCTTTTCTTTCAATCAGGATTTAGTAAACTTTGATGCATGACTTGGTGCGTTGTCTTGCATAAAGGTCATAGATCTACGCTTGGCTAATGAGTGGTTATCAAGCCTCTCAAAGAAATATTTCTCTAGAAAATCACAGTAACTTTTGGAATTAATTCTAACCCGTCTTTCAATTTAAATGAACCCACGAGCTCATTAGCAATAATCCCAGCACATATCATGATCCTACTGCCGCCTTGTTGGCGTTTAAAAAATTTTCTTGAGTTTTGTTGCTTGCAAACCCATCCTCGAACCCATCCATCGGGTCCATTGAGGGTGATCCTTGATTCGTTTATAAAAAGCACTTTACTGAAATCAGTTTTCATGTTTTTTTTTGGGGGGGGTGCCCACTGCAATCTTCTTTACTTATGATTTTTTTTGTTTTTGTAAAAATGGATTTCTTTATTGGATTTTTTACATCAGCAAACTTTCTTAATGCTTTACACCTTGTTTTTCTTGACACCACCATAGGAGCCTCAGCGGCCTCAAATATGAATGCACTTGGTGAATTTGGGTTTCTTATTAATTCTCTTTGGATACGTGATAGATGTCGCTTTGTTAAATTCCTGAATTCAGCCTGAGACTTTTTTCCTTGGTTGAATTCCCATTTGACATATTTTCTTGATTGTTCTATGATGCCTTTTCAAATCCCTAGAAATTTAAAGCGAAAACTTTCCTTTGCTAATTTCTTTGATTATATAGTTCTTTTCATTCATTGTTATTTTTTTAGGATCCATAATACTAAATTCTAGTTCTTGCAAATAGTCACTTGACACTGCAAATTGCTATAATTACTGAAAAAATACTAAATTTCAATCTGAAATTGAAAATTGAGATTTAATTGCTTTCATGCTTACTCGCTATACATAATAGTACAAATTATTTCATTGGATAACACATATCTATGAGTTTTACATAAAATATTTGACAATACCTCTTTTGCATATAATCTTTAAACGCAGTTTATATTGTATTAATTGCTACGCCCACGTCTAAGAAATTTGGTTCTCTGTGATGTGATAGGCAACTTTTATCTCCAGAATCTATCTATCTTCTTCAAGACGTAGGCGACCATGGCCTTCTACATTTCTACTTTTCCTAAACCCTGCTCTGCTGTCCATGTAAGTCTACCATTCATTCATGCTTCGAATATTGCTGCCACATATGGTCCGCTGCTCCTGCTATATGCTTTACGACTCTTGGTAAAATCCAAAAGAAAATCAGCAATATTATTAGTCCTGACTTGGCTCCTCGGTTTCAGTCGATTTCCCAACAGTTAACAGTATCTGTACTATAAATGCTGTTATGGTAATTTACCCATGCATGCATAAACTCTTCCAACTACGAATAAGCAGCAATTTCTGCTTTGTTGCAGAAGACTATTTCAACAGGGGCTGGAATTCGGGTCCCCTCTCAGTTGCGTCTCTCTCCTTGGGCAGAGTACGACTTGGTTGTATTTCTGTCCAAGAACGGACATGTAAATCAGAAAAATTATGCTGTGGGGTGCCAAACCTCAAGGCTTTACTTTTACTGAGTTTATTGCCGGGCGCCTGAGGCGTCGCCGAAAGGGAGAAGCACTGAAGGGGGTTGGGAGCTTTTTACGGCATGGTCGATAAACCCACCTAAAAAACTGACCTTGTGTCGCATATTTTGCATGGTGGGTGAAAGAGTAGATAGTAAAGTTCTGACAGTTCTGACAGTTCTGACAGTTCTGACAGCCGGACCAAACAGTCACGCTGTTTAAAAACGCTCGTTTTGTACTACAGTCCTTTGTTAATATATTTGTTTAACTCTTTTCCTTGTTTGTGTCTTTATTTCTGGCCCCTAACAAGGCTACAACAACTTAGCGACGAGGACACCTAAGGATCCTTGGATGCCCCAAATGAACTGCGTGGAAATTGTTAATGTAGGTGCAAAATTGAACGCGCGGAATTCTATTTTTCGTCACATTTGTTCTATTCAACAGTACTTGGCAATACAAAAAAGAAAACCGACAAAATAAAATTCTATTTTTCGTCATACTTTATTATACTTAAAAGTACTCGGTAATCCAGAAAAGGATACCGAACAAAGTGTAACTAACTCACACTAAACTTAAACGCAAGCTGGTAAACTACGCGAATTCATGTTTTCTCGAGAGAAAAAAGCACTCGTTATTTCCTGAGCGAGTAAGAAATTAAAGTTATTTTTTTAATTTATTTCAATTAGTTTTTATTTCGGTTTAATCCTAAAAAGCACGGACAAACATAGACGAAATTAAATCCGCCATTCTCGATTTTCTTCGGTTCCAACTTGAACAGCAAAACCAATGGGAACTTAAATGGCAAGAAAAGCAACTTGGGCAGAAAAAGGAATTGAACTTTCCAGGGGGATAAAGAAAAGGAACGATCTGACATTCAAAACATAACTGAGAAAGAAGGACTTGAAATTCAAATGTAAGCTAAAAAGGAACGGCTTTAATTTCAAAATCAAACAGAAATCAAACATAAAACTCGATTAAATTCTACATCAAACTCAACAACAGCAAACAAACTTGCTTAAATTCTCAAACAGGGGATAAATTAGGGAAAACTAAAATGTGTTCTCACAAAACACGATCTGGGGCACAATAGACATTTTTACATATTCTCCGAACGAAATTTCACCTCCTATTTTAGAAGATTCCAGGATTTATACGCCACAGATTGCATAAATTGGCCGGACTCTAAGAATGTTCGCCTACTTATTCGAAAACTGGGCACCACAGAGCACACCAAATTTATGAATTATATTTTACGCCGTAAAACAAGCAAACTGACATTTACTGAAGCGGTTAAACTTATTAAAAATCTTTTTAGTTCTAAAGCATTTCTCTTTCATAAGCGATGGAAGTGTATGAATTGAACCAGAAAGAACAGTGAAGATTACACTACATTCGCGTCGGTCGTGAAAAAGAATTGTGACGATTTCAAACAGTCAGAGTTGAGTGCAAACAATTTCAAGTGTCTGATATTTGTTCAGGGACTCGTTTCAGCTAAAAACACTAAAGTTAGACGTAGATTTCTGAATAAATTCGAAAATGAGCCAAACCTTACTCTCCAACAAATAGGAGAAGACTGTCAGAGATTCGTAAGCGTACGCCAAGATTCGAAAAATATCGAGGAATATAGCATAGTTTACATAAGAAATGTATTCCAAAAGGAACAAAACAGTTTAATTTTCCCTCTAAATCAAACAAATAAAAAAAGAAACAAGACAATTTGCCCCATAACCAGTGTTCCGTGTATAAGGACTGCCCTTACCGGAATAAAAAGTGCCTAATTCTTAGCCGTGTTTGGCTCAAGAGCTCACATTATCGAGTGATAAAAAAGTTAATAACTGATTAAAAAACACAAAATCAGATAAACAAGACGGGTTAAACATTAGGAAATACGTGCAAGAACAAATCCTAAATAAATATATTAAACTACAGTTGGATTCTGGTTCAGATTTAACAATCAGAAATTTACACACTTGGAAAAAGTTAGGAAAACCAACTTGCTAAGAACTAATAAAATGGCCAGGTTCGTGTATAACACGATTCCTGACTGAGTCCAGCCTACCTTTCTGACCTTCGTTGAGTTTATTGATCTCGGATTAGCCAAAGAAGGATTGCCTGTCATCATCCAACTAGATTAGACCAGACACACGAGGAAACGTTCTAACTTTTCTGGTGATAGGCCATTTCAGTATTCAGTTGCTCGTCCCCATCTCTCGTAATTTCGTTTTTCACCCCAGTTTTATTAAAAAGGTACAAAACCGGAGTGTTTAAGGTTGGCACTGAATTTCTATTTCTCCGTCTCTATACGTCTTACTATCTCGAAATGTAAGTAATATCATTTAACCATTTCGACTGAGCCTTCAACCCTTTCGATGGAAATTTATTCTCTGTTATTATCTCTGTTTCTGCCAGCCGTCCTGGTAGGCAGTAAACAGGAAATTCTCAAGGTTCAACTTTGACCTAGGGTCAAAAGTTGTCAAAACGGATAACAATATTATGACTATACTTTTAGGTAACTAGTTTTGATAAATTCGCTTACTTCTCCCAACAAAATCAATTGTATTCTTGTATGTTTCAATTTGTATTTTTCAATTTTATCACTTCGGCTACTTTTCAAGACAAAAATAATTGTATTCACCAATTTTAGATAAATTTCTTCTCATCCTTAAAACCAATAAAAAATTAATACCAGCTATCTGGGAATATGGTTACACTTGACATGGAAGGAAATCAAGTTTAAGGAAAAACTTATCACTAGTATAGAAACGCTCGTTTTAAAGAATACAGAAAAATCATTTGGCATCGACTGGATGGAGAAATTTAAGTTGTGAGACATGCCAATTAATTCATTTTGCTAAAAACTAAAAAACCTGACCACTGAGGCAAATAATTTAATAAAACCTTAAAAGAAACTTTCCCAGGAGTTTTTTTTTTTGGGGGGGGGGGCTTGGTCGGTGTAAGAACACTGCAAAATTTGAGTTAAAAGATTATATCCAGCCAGTTTTTAAGAAAAAAACGAAATGTGCCTTTTGTCCCTTTACCCAAAATAAATGAAGAACTCGACAGACTAGAAAGAACCGGTGTCTTGTCGAAAATTGTTTACAGTCAATGGGATTCACCAACCGTCTATATAAAGAAGAAGTCAAACGAGACCCGGGTTTGCGCCGATTTTTCGATGGGGCTTAATGCGGCATTCAAAAAGTATCATTAAGCGTTACCTAGACCGGAAGAAATTTTCGCAAAACTAAATGGAGGGAAATCTTTTTCAAAAATCGACCTCAGTCACACGTATCTTGAAATTCCTGTGGAGGAAGAATGTTCTAAGTTGCTCTGTATCAACACCTATCATGGGTTGTACAAGAATGAACATCTATCGTTCTGGGTAAAAGTTGCACCGGCAATTTTCCAACAAGTAAGGAACAATACGCTGAGCGACCTTGACTTCGTGGTTGCATATTTGGACGACATATTAATAATCAGTCAAAATATAGAATAGCATAAGGAACATGTTCATAATGTCCTCTCAAGAATTCAAGTGCGACTTTTTTATGGAGAGGATTAAATACTTGGGACAACTTATCGGTCAAGATGACATAAAACTGGATCATGGACGAGCTACAGCAATCAAGGACATGTCAGCTCCCAGAAGTGTCTCTATATTACAAAGTTTCTTAGGATTGGCAAACTACTACCAGGTGTTTGTACCGCATATCCATAACTAACTGGTTCCGTTAAACGAACTTCTGAAAAAAGACAAGGACTGAGAGTGGACACCTGAACGCCAATAAGCATTCTTCAAAATAAAGAAAATCTTAACGTTGGACTTGTTTCTCACCCACCCTAAACCAGACGTGGACATTATCGTTGCCAGCGACGCAAGCTCGTATGGCATTAGAGCATGTATTATACACAAGATGCCAGATGGATCTCACAATCCAACAGCTCATGGGTCGATAACACTTCTTTCTGCAGAAAAGAATTACTCTCAAATTGAGAAGGAGTCGTTAGGAATTATTTTTGCAGTAAGTTTCACATGTCAATCATGGTAAACACTTTACATTGCAGACGGACCATAAACCGTTACTCACCATCTTCGGTTCTAAAAAAAAAGGGGGGAGGGGGTCTGCCAGTGCATGCAGGAAATAATCTTTTTTCTTTATATTTTCTCTGTGTTCTTGTTATTTTCTGTATCACGCTCTTCATTTCCTCTGTATCTCTCTTTCCTTTTTGTTTCCCCTCCTTTTTTTTTTTTCGATTTCCTCATCTTTTCTATCCTCTAAAAAAATATTCCAAAGGTAAAAGGGGAAGTGAGCTTTTTGAATTTTCTTTTTCAAAAATAACGTTTATTATTACGATCATTATTAACTACCTGATGAAACATTGTTTTTTCGATGTCGAAATAAAATGTACACTTTTGTGGTGAATTATAATTTGTACATGTTCTAAACCATAACTTATAATAAATATTCATAGGTCTATTTCTATATTGAGCACTGTTTTAAATTAATGTTTTGAACGTCGCTAATACTCTCTTCGTTCTTTATTCACTTGAATATATATATATATATATATATATATATATATATATATATGAGTACTGTTTTAAATTAATGTTTTGAACGTCGCTGATACTCTCTTTGTTCTTTATTCACTTGAATATATATATATATATATATATATATATATATATATATATATATATATATATATTTAAAACAGAAATTTCGAAAATCAATTCCATTGCCTGGCCATTTCAATGAGGAAATCCTCGCTTCGTCAGCAACGGCGGAAAACAAAACCTTTATTTATTCAAATGTGCTACAAGATTTTTATACCGGTAGAAGCCCAAACACGTATCCATGCACAGGAAGTTAAAATGGGGTGGGATTAACAATTTTTGAATGTAAGAAAGTAAAAAAAAAGTGAATAAGTAGGCAGAGATCCCTGGCTCCATATTAGACAATTTTACACCTCATCTGTAAGAGTCAATAGTTCAAAAGTTAAAATTTGGCCATGTCACAGGGATAGAAGTGGTAGGGGGAACGGAAAGGAAAGAAAGGGCAAAGGAGTGAACTGGGTAATTTATCTGCGTAGTAAGTTATAAGAAATTCCATTAGAAACAAAAGAAAACGACTGACGACGAATTCAATGTTGAAAGCAAAGGTAAAAAATTAAAAAAAAAATTTAAAAAAATATATAGATAGATAAAAAATAAAAAACGATCGAAAACTTAACCAAAATGATTTTTCTTTAAATAAATAAAAACTGGAACAGATGTTACAGAAAACCTCAAGATTAATTTTACATTTTAAGGTGGATTTCAAAAATTTCCATTTCTATTTTTACAAGTACACACACACACACACACACACACACACACACACACACACACACACACACACACACACACAGATAACTTAAATATCAATTTCTAAAAGATTATCAAATTTCACGAATTAAATTTTAAATTTAAATTTCAAAAAACTTAATTTATGACGGCATTCGTTTCAAAGGAACAGAAATATTATATGTGATTCTTTATAATTTATATAAGGCTTTGCAAAAATGTTAACATTATAGATATGTATACATATATATAGTCATCCGCAGACAGATCATCAGTACGGTTAGACATCCAATTGCTTTTAGCCATGATTGAAAGCCGACTGAATTGGCGTCAGTCGGTGATTCTATCTCTGAGATATGGGCGCTCGGTAGAAGGAAGCAGAGTTTCCCTGACGATCCGTTTAGGTGACACCTAGATAGGTCCATGTGGCTGACTAGGTATTTTGTACTTATTTTGCTCTACCTAAGTATTGAGCGCTTTTTGTTAGTTGATTACTCGTATCGGGTTTTTTTTTCTTTGGGCTACGTACTGACTCGGTCCAAACCTTTTGACTGATGTTCATGTGCTTAGCTCTTTCTTTCTTTTTAACCGTTTTTTCCCTTCTTCGTAGATTCGTGGAAGGTTTTTCGACACGAGTATAGTTATAATCTCATATATATATATATATATATATATATATATATATATATATATACATATTTGTGTGTGTGTAAGTTAGATTTTTGAGAGAAAAATTGTCTCGCCCAACACAGTGAACCAACTTTCTTAGCAACTGACCTAGTAATGGATTCAGTATAGTATTTCCACTTCATGTCACCTGAGAATGTTAGCTTCGAAAAGCGCAACGAGTAACTTTCTTGGTTTATAATTGTTTTATCGTTAACATTAAATTTCACTATGTGGCAGCAAATAAAGCGAAGCTGTATTAAAAATGTTCCTTCCTTTGTCGTCATGTAAATGACTCTCACCGTGAAAAAATTGCCTAACAAGATCTTTATTAAAATCTTAAGACTCCAATTTCAAAAACAAAAAACTGATGACCGACAGCGAAAGTCAGTGAGGCGTTGAAGGGTTGAGAATATTGGGCTGAGGGTGGAAGAATATAAAACATTACGAGTCGAGGGAAAAAAAGAGAGTTTGTTTAGGTGATAGTAAATATTGAATTCTACTTTGATTAAAGGAACGTAGTTTATAGAGATATTAAATGAAGACATTGGCATAAATGATATTTACATATAAATACAGAGTACATCCCAAAACTATGTACATACTTCAGGAAAAAGAAATGTCTTTCGTAATCTTTAGACTTTTACCTATGGGGGACCGTAAAAGAACGTTGTGTATCGCAGAAAGCAGACTACATTGGCAGCCTTTGGATAAGAAATTGAAAATGGATGGGCCAAACCCCCACTGGACACTTTGGCCAACGTACGTCAAGCAATAGGTTGTCTTGCTTGTAAATATCTGGAAATTAAAGGCCACCATTTTCAACATCTCTTGTGATTGTAGAGTCAAAGATAACTTGTATTTATATCGTGATGTTTGAATAAATTTAGTATTTCAATATCTATAAAAGCTTTTTTCTTTCCTTACGTGAGTATAATTTTTGACGGATTCTGTTTATAGGCAGTTGAATTCCTTGAATTCACATACGCGCAAATACCCCTGGGAAAGGTATTAATCCGACTCTTCCCTCTAGTTATGGGTTAAATAATTGGATAGATTGGGTTCTATAGTCTTGGTCGGTCACCAGTCTACCGCAGAAAGCAATGCAACCTATTTCAGGATAATGTTCTGCTCAGTCAGTCATGACTCTTTCGAGACATGATTGCCTAAAGCATGTATTACGTATGGCATTTAACTGACTGACTATTTATAGGAAAAAATTAGATAGATAATTCTATCTATCTATCTATCTATCTATCTATCTATCTATCTATCGTCATCCGCAGACAGATCTGTTTCGCTCTATCACAGCCCATCATTACGGTTAGACATCCGACTGCTTTTTACCCGACCGAATTGTCGTTAGTTGGCGATTCTACCTCTGAGATATAGGCGCTCGGTCGAAGGAGGCATAGCTTTCAGCATGTATATTACCATTATACACGCCCAATAAGTGAGAGTGTTCTAATTTATTGCTGAATGAATGATGCGTATATGCTAGAGTAGCTACTGTTTTTAAAAATCTACCATTATTCGAGAGTGCTCAATCAGGGTGTGAGAGCATAGATAGATAGATAGATAGATAGATAGATAGATAGATAGATAGATAGATAGATATTAATTTTAATGGACAACCCATATCAAATAGACGTTCCATTGTTTTATTAAACACACTATTCATTAGCACAAGTGATTTCTTAAGCACAATATTAATTTGTTTCCAGATAACGGCCTAAACACTTTATTAAAAAGAAATATGAGCTTTCAAAGTAAACCGTCAATAGAATCAAGCAAATTCGAATTGAGACATTCAAAGGTGAATATTTCTGTTAGATTAAAAATTGAAAAAATCCTACACTTCTTTAAAAATGGTTTGTTTTTAGTATACAAAACTGATTAGATATGGATGTTTCGAGAGTCTAAGAAAGATTTGCGTTTGTAAGGCACAATTCGGTGACACTCTCCACTGCCAAGTAGGTATAAATACGTCGGATCTAACGACGTTTGTTCCTGCCAATGGAAACACACATTTGAATCCTACTAGAGAAGGCATATTTTTTCTTAAATAATAATTATCGAATACTCAGGCAGGCAGAAAAAACTAAATTTAAAATAAACAGAGCGTCAACTCAAATACAAGTATCTATTAAAAATAATATTTAATTAAAAAAATCAATTCGATTATTAAAAAATTCATTAATTCTTTATAGATAGATATACATGAATAAACTAAGATAGAAAGATAATGAACAAATTCAAACATAGATAGATAGATAGATAGATAGATAGATAGATAGATAGATAGATAGATAGATAGATAGGAGCGAACTGAGATAGGTAGATAGACAGATAGACAGTAGATATGTACAAATTTATACAGATAGATAGATAGATAGATAGATAGATAGATAGATAGATAGATAGATAGATAGATAGATAAACAGAGAGAGATATAAACGGACTGAGATATATATATATATATATATATATATATATATATATCTTTTACAATATATATATATATATATATATATATATATTGTAAAACGTACTAACAAAACAGTAGCACTAATCACGACCGAAATCAGAAAAACCTACTGATAACAAATTAGTAACGTAAGTCGTCAAACCAAAAAGGTACTACCAAATGGGTAAAGGGGAATAAAAAAAAGAATCTAACAACCCATAAGCCGTGTTCGAAAGGAAAAAAAACCCCGAGACGAAAACCTTAACAAGAAAGAGCTCAATACGAAAGTAGAGCAAAAATACGAACTAAATCTAAAAGTGAGCCAAACGTCGACCACGGTTTCACTCGCCGGATCCGGCGAGTCAAACCGCGGTCGACTTTTGGCTCACTTTTAGATTTAGTTCGTATATATATATATATATATATATATATATTAAACAGCTATTGGTCATTCAAGTTATATCAGTAAACACTTGTATAATGGAGAGCTGAATTCACATTTAAAGAAAAATAGAGGAAAAGTTTGATAGATAGATAGATAGATAGATAGATAGATAGATAGATAGATAGATAGATAGATAGATAGATTTAAACAGACTGGTTAAGATAGATAGATAGATAGATAGATAGATAGATAGATGCACCAAGAAAATCATTTGCTCAAATATTCAACCAAAAATTTAGTTACAAATTATCTTAATTATAGACACATTTGTCATTTTTAAGGCATTTATGAAATGACTAACAAATTCTTCACACCCTGCAAAGTGTGAGAAATGTTAAATTTATTTGTCAACAATATAATTGTCATTTGTGCCAGTGGCAAAACCCAGTAAATATCTACTGCATATTCGCTGAAAAATATCTCCTGGCTTTTACATTCCAAGCTGATGCGCATTTTCAATCCAGATGCTGAAGGTCACCAATATTGTATCTAAATCAAGTTCAGTCTATTATAAACTATTATAAAAATATGCTAATCATACTTATTGATGGGCATATTGAAATCTGCATACCGAGTTCAAGTTTCGCACAAAAACCTTCGGAAAAAATATGAACTCATCTCTTTTGCACTCCGTGGAGGATGTTGCTTTTAACAGTGACGTCTCATACGTAAAAGACCGTCATTACCCCAAAGACAGAACCTGCTCTCTGTTGACCATGTCCACCAGAGTTTATGAATATAGAATACAGCGCAGTACGTTATCTGTTCAACGAAACAACGTCAAAGATTAACACTCACGAGTCTAACACTGACTATATCGCCAATACTCGGGAAAATATGGTCGCATTTTATACACGTCGCATTGAATATTTTGAGCCTTCTGATTGGTTAACCCTTCTATTGGTGAACTATCAAATGAGTCAGCTCATGGCTGGCTCAGTAGTATACAAGAGTACACAAAAAACTCCAACATTCTCATCACCGAACTTTACAGAGAGATATTCAATACTCTCCAGGGCCCCTTGAGACATGCCTATTAGTTTTGGGTTCCATGTAGAAACTTCGGCAGAGTTACTGTACACATTTGTTTCTTTTATTGCGAGCAGTTCTCCTTGAATAAAAGCTCCTTTCCGCACAAGCCATTACTACGAGAATAAAAGCATGTGTAGTTTATTCTTTGAGAAAGGTATTAATCTGTCTCTCTTCTTCCTTCCATCTATGTGCTAAATAGCAGGACAGCTTGGGTTCTATAGCCTTGGTTGGCAATCAGTCTACCGAAATGTAATAGCAAACTACGGTGGTAAAATCTTCTGCCCAGTCAATCATATATCTTTCGAAACATGATCGCCCAAGCGTCTATCACATATGGCAACTGACTGACTGATTGAATCTCTAGTAGAGTACTAGATAATGAGCTGAGTGGTTTTGGAATCAGTTCTGTTCTAAATAAAGAAGAGATCGAGAGACACAAAAAATAAAACATTGGCAAATATAGCTTTTCTCCATCAACTTCATTTTTATTTCATGTTTAAGTCTAACGGTTATTGATAACAAATTGGTTGACTTCAGCTCTAAAAATAAATTGTCGTGTCGTTGTCACAATATCTGCGGTCAGATATGAAACTCAAGCTATAGGGAGATGGTTAATGTCTATTAAATCGGCCTTTTGTCATACATAACCGAACTCCCCTCAACTTACAAGTTTTATCCAGAGTTATCAAAAGGTTAGTATCAGAAGGTTTTCATCATCAGAAGGTTGGTTATTAGCAGGTTAGAATGTGTGAATAAGTGTGGAATAGTGTGAAATAGTGAAAGAATAGAAATACACATTTTTCATTTTAAAATAGATATTTATCATTGAAAAGGATAGCAAGAATAGGTAACATTAAATGCTCTATAAGAAAGTTAAGGGTATCAAGAGTTCGTGCAAATGTTCGTAGTAGTAATTTGTTGAAAGAAGAGTATAAGCGTACGTATGTATGTGTGAGTGTATGTTAGGAATTAATGTCTTTGAATGGAGAAGAAGAAGTAGAAACAATCAGCACACGAGAAGGAAAGAGAAAGAGAACAAATGTCCGAGTTGACCTGAAGCTTCCCTCGTTACATTTTAGTTTGTCGTCTGACCAGGGCCTTTTATAGTAATCAGATTTTTTGCACTGACTCGCGAAATCCTTAAGTCTTTTAAGTCGCTCCCATTGTTCAAAAATCAATTTAACATCGACTTGAACAATCTAGTTTCGACTTTCTCTTTAAGCAAATGGTCAATCCTTTTTTTCTATTTGGGAATAAACAGGATTTCACTCGTCATTCTGAATTTTTTTAAAAATCTAAATAAGGTAATAAGGAAAAAAAGGGAAAAGAAAGAAAATAAAGAAGAAAATGAAGATAATAAGACAGAAATTATAAAGAAACAAAGAAGAAAAATAAAAGGAATGAAAATAAAGAATATAATAAAGAAAATAACGAAGAAAATTATACGGAAGAAAAAAAAGAGAAATAAAGAATAAAACAACAAAAATGAAAAAAAAGAAAGAAAAAGGTAAAACGTAAAAAATGAAAAAGAAAATAAAAGTGAAATTAAAAAGAAAGAAATGAAGAAGAAAATATAAGCTGAATTAAAAAGAAAGAAATAAAGAAGATAATGTAAGCTAAATTAGAAGGAAAGAAATAAAGAATAAAATATAAAAGAAATTAAAAATAAAGAAATAAAGAAGAAAATGAAAGAAAAATTAAAAAGAAAGAAATAAAGAAGAAAATATAAGGGAAATAAAAAGAAAGAAATAAAGAAGAAAATATAAGGGAAATAAAAAGAAAGAAATAAAGAAGAAAATATAAGTGAAATAAAAAGAAAGAAATAAAGAAGAAAATATAAGAGAAATAAAAAAAAAGAAATAAAGAAGAAAATATAAGGGAAATAAAAAGAAAGAAATAAAGAAGAAAATATAAGTGAAATAAAAAGAAAGAAATAAAGAAGAAAATATAAGTGAAATTAAAAAGAAAGAAATAAATAAGAAAATATAAGAGAAATAAAAAAAAAGAAATAAAGAAGAAAATATAAGGGAAATAAAAAGAAAGAAATAAAGAAGAAAATATAAGTGAAATTAAAAAGAAATAAATAAATAAGAAAATATAAGTGAAATTAAAAAAAATAAATAAAGAAGAAAATATAAGTGAAATTAAAAAGAAAGAAATAAAGAAGAAAATATAAGTGAAATTAAAAAGAAATAAATAAATAAGATAATATAAGTGAAATAAAAAGAAAGAAATAAAGAAGAAAATATAAGTGAAATTAAAAAAGAAATAAATAAATAAGAAAATATAAGAGAAATAAAAAACAGAAATAAAGAAGAAAATATAAGGGAAATAAAAAGAAAGAAATAAAGAAGAAAATATAAGTGAAATTAAAAAGAAAGAAATAAAGAAAAAAATATAAGTGAAATTAAAAAGAAATAAATAAATAAAAAAATATAAGAGAAATAAAAAAAGAAATAAAGAAGAAAATATAAGTGAAATTCAAAGAAAGAAATAAAGAAGAAAATATAAGAGAAATAAAAAGAAAGAAATAAAGAAGAAAATATAGGTTAAATTAAAAAGAAAGAAATAAAGAAGAAAATATAAGAGAAATAAAAAGAAAGAAATAAAGAAGAAAATATAAGTGAAATAAAAAGAAAGAAAGAAATAAGAAAATATAAGTGAAATTAAAAAGAAAGAAATAAAGAAGAAAATATAAGTGAAATTAAAAAGAAAGAAGTAAAGAAGAAAATGTAAGGGAAATAAAGAGAAAGAAAGAAAGAAAGAAAGAAAGAAAGAAGAAAATATAAGTGAAATAAAAAGAAAGAAAGAAATAAAAAAATATAAGCGAAATTAAAAAGAAAGAAATAAAGAAGAAAATATAAGTGAAATAAAAAGAAAGAAATAAAGAAGAAAATATAAGTGAAATTAAAAAGAAATAAATAAATAAGAAAATATAAGTGAAATAAAAAGAAAGAAATAAAGAAGAAAATATAAGTGAAATTAAAAAGAAAGAAATAAATAAGAAAATAAAAGGGAAATTAAAAAGAAAGAAATAAAGAAGAAAATATAAGTGAAATTAAAAAGAAATAAATAAATAAGAAATTATAAGGGAAATAAAAAAAAGAAATAAAGAAGAAAATATAAGTGAAATTAAAAAGAAATAAATAAATAAGAAAATATAAGAGAAATAAAAAAAAAGAAATAAAGAAGAAAATATAAGGGAAATAAAAAGAAAGAAATAAAGAAGAAAATATAAGTGAAATAAAAAGAAAGAAATAAAGAAGAAAATATAAGTGAAATTAAAAAGAAAGAAATAAATAAGAAAATATAAGAGAAATAAAAAAAAAGAAATGAAGAAGAAAATATAAGGGAAATAAAAAGAAAGAAATAAAGAAGAAAATATAAGTGAAATTAAAAAGAAATAAATAAATAAGAAAATATAAGTGAAATTAAAAAAAAGAAATAAAGAAGAAAATATAAGTGAAATTAAAAAGAAAGAAATAAAGAAGAAAATATATGTGAAATTAAAAAGAAAGAAATAAAGAAGAAAATATAAGTGAAATTAAAAAGAAAGAAATAAATAAGAAAATATAAGGGAAATTAAAAAGAAAGAAATAAAGAAAAAAATATAAGTGAAATTAAAAAGAAATAAATAAATAAGAAAATATAAGGGAAATAAAAAAAAGAAATAAAGAAGAAAATATAAGTGAAATTAAAAAGAAATAAATAAATAAGAAAATATAAGAGAAATAAAAAAAAGAAATAAAGAAGAAAATATAAGGGAAATAAAAAGAAAGAAATAAAGAAGAAAATATAAGTGAAATAAAAAGAAAGAAATAAAGAAGAAAATATAAGTGAAATTAAAAAAAATAAATAAAGAAGAAAATATAAGTGAAATTAAAAAGAAAGAAATAAAGAAGAAAATATAAGTGAAATTAAAAAGAAATAAATAAATAAGATAATATAAGTGAAATAAAAGAAAGAAATAAAGAAGAAATATATGAAATTAAAAAAGAAATAAATAAATAAGAAAATATAAGAGAAATAAAAAACAGAAATAAAGAAGAAAATATAAGGAAATAAAAAGAAAGAAATAAAGAAGAAAATATAAGTGAAATTAAAAAGAAATAAATAAATAAGAAAATATAAGGGAAATTAAAAAGAAAAGAAAAGAAAAAAATATAAGTGAAATTAAAAAAGAAATAAATAAATAAAAAAATATAAGAGAAATAAAAAAAGAAATAAAGAAGAAAATATATGAAATTCAAAGAAAGAAATAAAGAAGAAAATATAAGAGAAATAAAAAGAAAGAAATAAAGAAGAAAATAGGTTAAATTAAAAAAAGAAAGAAATAAAGAAGAAGAAAGAGAAATAAAAAGAAAGAAATAAAGAAAACAGGAAGTGAAATAAAAAGAAAGAAAGAAATAAGAAAATATAAGTGAAATTAAAAAAGAAAGAAATAAAGAAGAAAATATAAGTGAAATTAAAAAGAAAGAAGTAAAGAAGAAATGTAAGGGAAATAAAGAGAAAGAAAGAAAGAAAGAAAGAAAGAAGAAAATAAGTGAAATAAAAAGAAAGAAAGAAATAAAAAAACATAAGCGAAATTAAAAAGAAAGAAATAAAGAAGAAAATATATGAAACAAAAGAAAGGAAATAAAGAAGAAAATAAAGAAATTAAAAAGAAATAAATAAATAAGAAAATATAAGTGAAATAAAAAGAAAGGAAATAAAATAAATAAAATATAGTTAGAAAACAAAAGAAAGAAATAAATAAGAAAACAAAAGGGAAATAAAAGAAAGAAACAAAGGAAGGAAATATAAGTGAAATTAAAAGAAATAAATAAATAAAATTATAAGGGAAATAAAAAAAGAAATAAAGAAGAAAAAAGCAAGGGAAATTAAAAGAAATAAATAAATAAGAAAATATAGAGAAATAAAAAAAAAGAAATAAAGAAGAAAATATAAAGGGAAATAAAAGAAAGAAATAAAGAAGAAAATATAAGTGAAATAAAAGAAAGAAATAAAGAAGAAAATATAAGTGAAATTAAAAAGGAAAGAAATAAATAAGAAAATATAAGAGAAATAAAAAAAAAAAGAAATGAAGAAGAAAATATAAGGGAAATAAAAAGAAAGAAATAAAGTAAGAAAGAAAGGGAAATTAAAAAGAAATAAATAAATAAGAAATATAAGTGAAATTAAAAAAAGAAATAAAGAAGAAAAGAGAAGAAATTAAAAAGAAAGAAATAAAGAAAGAAAGGAGACAGAAATTAAAAGAAAGAAATAAAGAAGAAAATATAAGGAAATTAAAAAGAAAGAAATAAATAAGAAAATATAAGGAAATTAAAAAGAAAGAAATAAAGAAAAAAATATAAGTGAAATTAAAAAGAAATAAATAAATAAGAAAATATAAGGGAAATAAAAAAAAGAAATAAAGAAGAAAATAAAGTGAAATTAAAAAAGAAATAAATAAATAAGAAAATATAAGAGAAATAAAAAAAAGAAATAAAGAAGAAAATATAAGGGAAATAAAAAGAAAGAAATAAAGAAGAAAATATATGAAATAAAAAGAAAGAAATAAAGAAGAAAATATAAGTGAAATTAAAAAATAAATAAATAAATAAGAAAATATAAGTGAAATAAAAGGAAATAAATAAATAAGAAAATATAAGTGAAATTAAAAAAGAAATAAATAAATAAGAAAATATAAGTGAAATAAAAAAGAAAGAAATAAAGAAGAAAATATAAGTGAAATTAAAAAGAAAGAAATAAATAAGAAAATATAAGTGAAATTAAAAGAAATAAATAAATAAGAAAACATAAGTTAAATAAAAAGAAAATAAAGAAGAAAATATATGAAATTAAAAAAGAAGAAATAAATAAAGAAGAAAATATAAGTGAAATAAAAGAAATAAATAAATAAGAAAATAAAGTGAAATAAAAACAAAGAAAGAAATAAGAAAATATATGGAAATAAAAAGAAATAAATAAATAAGAAAATATAAGTGAAATAAAAGAAATAAATAAATAAGAAAATATAAGTGAAATTAAAAAAGAAAGAAAGAAATAAGAAAATATAAGTGAAATAAAAAGAAATAAATAAATAAGTAAAAATATAAGTGAAATAAAAAGAAATAAATAAATAAGAAAGGAGAAGGAAATAAAAAGAAAGAAATAAATAAGAAAATATAAGAAATAAAAAAGAAAGATATAAAGAAGAAAATATAAGTAAAATAAAAAGAAATAAATAAATAAGAAAATATATGAAATTAAAAAAGAATGAAAGAAATAAGAAAATATAAGTGAAATTAAAAAGAAAGAAATAAATAGAAGAAAATATATGAAATTAAAAAAGAAAGAAATAAAGAAGAAAATATAAGTAAAATTAAAAAAGAAATAAATAAATAAGAAAATATAAATAAAATTAAAAAGAAATAAATAAAGAAGAAAATATATGAAATAAAAAGAAAGAAATAAAGAAGAAAATATAAGTGAAATTAAAAATAAATAAATAAATAAGAAAATATAAGAGAAATAAAAAAAAGAAATAAAGAAGAAAAAAACAGGGTGGAAATAAAAAGAAAGAAATAAAGAAGAAAATATAAGTAAATAAAAAGAAAGAAATAAAGAAGAAAAATATAAGTGAAATTAAAATAAATAAATAAATAAGAAAATATAGTTAAAATTAAAAAGGAAGAAATAAAGAAGAAAATATATGAAATTAAAAAAGAAATAAATAAATAAGAAAAAATATATGAAATAAAAAGAAATAAATAAATAAGAAAATATAAGTGAAATAAAAGAAAAGAAATAAATAAGAAAATATATGAAACAAAAAAGAAAGAAATAAAGAAGAAAATATAAGTGAAATAAAAAGAAATAAATAAATAAGAAAATATAAGGAAATTAAAAAGAAAGAAAGAAATAAGAAAATATATGAAATTAAAAAAGAAAGAAATAAAGAAGAAAAAAATATAAGTGAAATTAAAAAGAAAGAAATAAAGAAGAAAATATAAGTGAAATTAAAAAAGAAATAAATAAATCAGAAAATATAAGTAAAAATTAAAAAGAAATAAATAAAGAAGAAAATATAAGTGAGAAATAAAAAAGAAAGAAATAAAGAAGAAAATATAAGTGAAATTAAAAATAAATAAATAAATAAGAAAATATAAGAGAAATAAAAAAAAGAAATAAAGAAGAAAATATATGGAAACAAAAGAAAAGAAATAAAGAAGAAAATATAAGTGAAATAAAAAGAAAGAAAGGAAGAAGAAAATATAAGTGAAATTAAAAATAAATAAATAAATAAGAAATATAAGTGAAATTAAAAGAAAGAAATAAAGAAGAAAATATAAGTGAAATTAAAAAGAAAGAAATAAAGAAGAAAATATAAGTGAAATTAAAAAGAAAGAAATAAATAAGAAAATATAAGGGAAATTAAAAAGAAAGAAATAAAATAAGAAAAATATAAGGGAAATTAAAAGAAAGAAATAAAGAAGAAAAATATAATAGTTTAAAAAGAAATAAATAAATAAGAAAATATAAGGGAAATAAAAAATAAATAAAGAAGAAAATATATGAAATTAAAAAGAAAGAAATAAAGAAGAAAATATAAGTGAAATTAAAAAGAAATAAATAAATAAGAAAATATAAGGGAAATAAAAAGAAAGAAATAAAGAAGAAACATAAGTGAAATTAAAAAGAAAGGAAGGCAAACAAGAAAATATAAGAGAAATAAAAAAGAAATAAAGAAGAAAATATATGAAACAAAGAAAGAAATAAAGAAGAAATATATGAAATTAAAAAGAAATAAATAAATAAGAAAATATATGAAATAAAGAAAGAAATAAAGAAGAAATATAAGTGAAATTAAAAAGAAAGAAATAAATAAGAAAATAAAAGGGAAATTAAAGAAAGAAATAAAGAAGAAAATATAAGTGAATGAAAGAAATAAATAAATAAGAAATTATAAGGGAAATAAAAAAAAGAAAGAAAGAAGAAAATATAAGTGAAATTAAAAGAAATAAATAAATAAGAAAATATAAGAGAAATAAAAAAAAAGAAATAAAGAAGAAAAGATAAGGAAACAAAAGAAAAGAAATAAAGAAGAAAATATAAGTGAAATAAAGAAAAGAAAGAAAGAAGAAAATATAAGAAATTAAAAGAAAGAAATAAATAAGAAATATAAGAGAAATAAAAAAAAGAAACGAAGAAGAAAATATAAAGGAAATAAAGAAAGAAATAAAGAAGAAAATATAAGTGAAATTAAAAAGAAATAAATAAATAAGAAAATATAAGTGAAATTAAAAAAATAAAGAAGAAAATATAAGTGAAATTAAAAGAAAGAAATAAAGAAGAAAATATATGTGAAATTAAAAAGAAAGAAATAAAGAAGAAAATATAAGTGAAATTAAAAAAGAAAGAAATAAATAAGAAAATATAAGGAAATTAAAAAGAAAGAAATAAAGAAAAAATAAGTGAAATTAAAAAGAAATAAATAAATAAGAAAATATAAGGAAATAAAAAAAAGAAATAAAGAAGAAAATATAAGTGAAATTAAAAAGAAATAAATAAATAAGAAAATATAAGAGAAATAAAAAATAAAGAAAGAAAATATAAAGGAAATAAAAAGAAAGAAATAAAGAAGAAAATATAAGTGAAATAAAAAGAAAGAAATAAAAGAAAATATAAGTGAAATTAAAAATAAATAAATAAATAAAATATAAGTGAAATAAAAGGAAATAAATAAATAAGAAAATATAAGTGAAATTAAAAAGAAATAAATAAATAAGAAAATATAAGTGAAATAAAAGAAAGAAATAAAGAAGAAAATATAAGTGAAATTAAAAAGAAAGAAATAAATAAGAAAATATAAATTGAAATTAAAAAGAAATAAATAAATAAGAAAATATAAGTGAAATAAAAACAAAGAAAGAAATAAGAAAATATAAGTGAAATAAAAAGAAATAAATAAATAAGAAAATATAAGTGAAATAAAGAAATAAATAAATAAGAAAATATAAGTGAAATTAAAAAGAAAGAAAGAAATAAGAAAATAAGTGAAATAAAAAGAAATAAATAAATAAGAAAATATAAGTGAAATAAAAAGAAATAAATAAATAAGAAAATATAAGTGAAATAAAAAGAAAGAAATAAATAAGAAAATATAAGTGAAATAAAAGAAAGATATAAAGAAGAAAAATATAAGTGAAATAAAAAGAAATAAATAAATAAGAAAATATAAGTGAAATTAAAAGAAAGAAAGAAATAAAAGCTGAGTAAAATTAAAAGAAGAAATAAAGAAGAAAATATAAAAATTAATTAAAAAAAGAAATAAATAAATAAGAAAATATAAATAAAATTAAAAAGAAATAAATAAAGAAGAAAATATAAGTGAAATAAAAAGAAAGAAATAAAGAAGAAAATATGAGTGAAATTAAAAATAAATAAATAAATAAGAAAATATAAGAAATAAAAGAAATAAAGAAGAAAATATAAGGGAAATAAAAAGAAAGAAATAAAGAAGAAAATATAAGTGAAATAAAGAAAGAAATAAAGAAGAAAATATAAATTGAAATTAAAAATAAATAAATAAATAAGAAAATATAAATTGAAATTAAAAAAGAAAGAAATAAAGAAGAAAATATAAGTGAAATTAAAAAGAAAAGAAATAAATAAGAAAATATAAGTGAAATAAAAAGAAATAAATAAATAAGAAAATATAAGTGAAATAAAAAAGAAAGAAATAAATAAGAAAATATAAGTGAAATAAAAAGAAAAAATAGAAGAAAATATAAGTGAAATAAAAGAAATAAATAAATAGAAAAATATAAGTGAAATTAAAAAAGAAGAAATAAGAAAATATAAGTGAAATTAAAAAGAAAGAAATAAAGAAGAAAATATAAATTGAAATTAAAAAGAAAGAAATAAAGAAGAAAATATAAGTGAAATTAAAAATAAATAAATAAAAAATATAAAGTAAAATTAAAAAGAAATAAATAAAGAAGAAAATATAAGTGAAATAAAAAGAAAGAAATAAAGAAGAAAATATAAGTGAAATTAAAAATAAATAAATAAATAAAAATATAAGAGAAATAAAAAAGAAATAAAGAAGAAAATATAAAGGAAATAAAAAGGAAGAAATAAAGAAGAAAATATAAATTGAAATAAAAGAAAGAAATAAAGAGAAAATATAAGTGAAATTAAAAATAAATAAATAAATAAGAAAATATAAGTGAAATTAAAAAGAAAGAAGAAGAAAATATAAATTGAAATTAAAAGAAGAAATAAAGAAGAAATATAAGTGAAATTAAAAGAAAGAAATAAATAAGAAAATATAAGGGAAATTAAAAAGAAATAAATAAATAATAAAATATAAGGGAAATTAAAAGAAAGAAATAAAGAAGAAAATATAAATTGAAATTAAAAAAATAAATAAATAAGAAAATATAAGGGAAATAAAAAAAAATAAATAAAAAAGAAAAATATAAATTGAAATTAAAAAGAAGAAATAAAGAAGAAAATATAAAAGTAGAAATCTATAAAAAGAAATAAATAAATAAGAAAATATAAAGGAAATAAAAAGAAAGAAATAAAGAAGAAAATATAAGTGAAATTAAAAAGAAAAGAAATAAATAAGAAAATATAAGAGAAATAAAAAAAAGAAATAAAGAAAGAAAATATAAAGGAAATAAAAAAGAAAGAAATAAAGAAGAAAATATAAATTGAAATTAAAAGAAATAAATAAATAAGAAAATATAAGGGAAATTAAAAAGAAATAAATAAATAAGAAAATATAAGTGAAATTAAAAAGAAAGAAATAAATAAGAAAATATAAGGAAATTAAAAAGAAAGAAATAAAGAAGAAAATATAAATTGAAATTAAAAAGAAAGAAATAAAGAAGAAAATATAAGTGAAATTAAAAGAAATAAATAAATAAGAAAATATAAAGGGAAATTAAAAATAAATAAATAAGAAAATATAAGGGAAATAAAAAAAAGAAATAAAGAAGAAAATATAAGTGAAATTAAAAACAAAGAAATAAATAAGAAAATATAAGAGAAATAAAAAAAGAAATAAAGAAGAAATATAAAGAGGGACATAAAAAGAAAGAAATAAAGAAGAAAATATAAGTGAAATTAAAAGGAAATAAATAAATAAGAAAATATAAGGGAAATAAAAAAGAAGAAATAAAGAAGAAAATATAAGTGAAATTAAAAAGAAAGAAATAAATAAGAAAATATAAAAATAAAAAAAGAAATAAAGAAAGAAGAAAATATAAGGGAAATAAAAAGAAAGAAATAAAGAAGAAAATATAAGTGAAATTAAAAAGAAATAAATAAATAAGAAAATATAAGGGAAATTAAAAAGAAATAAATAAATAAGAAAATATAAATTAAAAAGAAAGAAATAAATAAGAAAATATAAGGGAAATTAAAAGAAAGAAATAAAAGAAGAAAATATAAGTGAAATTAAAAAGAAAGAAATAAAGAAGAAAATATAAGTGAAATTAAAAAGAAATAAATAAATAAGAAAATATAAGGGAAATTAAAAAGAAATAAATAAATAAGAAAATATAAGGAAATAAAAAAAGAAATAAAGAAGAAAATATAAGTGAAATTAAAAACAAAGAAATAAATAAGAAAATATAAGAGAAATAAAAAAAAGAAATAAAGAAGAAAATATAAGGGACATAAAGAAAGAAATAAAGAAGAAAATATAAGTGAAATTAAAAAAGAAATAAATAAATAAGAAAATATAAGGGAAATAAAAAAAGAAATAAAAGAGAAGAAAATATAAATTGAAATTAAAAACAAAGAAATAAATAAGAAAATATAAGAGAAATAAAAAAAAAAGAAATAAAGAAGAAAATATAAGGGTCATAAAAAGAAAGAAATAAAGAAGAAAATATAAGTGAAATTAAAAAGAAATAAATAAATAAGAAAATATAAGGGAAATTAAAAAGAAAGAAATAAAGAAGAAAATATAAGTGAAATTAAAAAGAAATATATAAATAAGAAAATATAAGAGAAATAAAAAAAGAAATAAAGAAGAAAATATAAGTGAAATTAAAAAGAAAGAAATAAAGAAGAAAATATAAGAGAAATAAAAAGAAAGAAATAAAGAAGAAAATATAAGTGAAATAAAAAAGAAAGAAAGAAATAAGAAAATATAAGTGAAATTAAAAAGAAAGAAATTAAGAAGAAAATATAAGCTAAATTAAAAAGAAATAAATAAAGAAGAAAATATACGAAAACATAAAATGAATAAATAAATAAGAAAACATAAAAGAACTAGAAAAATAAATAAAGATGAAACAAAAAAACAATGAAAAATATTAACGCAATGAGGGTACGAAGGGGGAAAATTGCAAAGACTAAAAAAAAAAATTGCTTCGCAGAAAAAGAATTTTAATGTTTGCCGAAACTGACAGGCGTCATTTTGCTTTTAATTACGTGAATCAAAGGCACGACAGCCCACTTTTCCCTATCAAGTGTCGCAACATGACTGAAACTCGAAGTACACTGGCGTCGCAGGTATGACAGTGTCCATTCTTTTGACTTGAGAACACCAGTGATCAAAGAGTCCGTCCGTTATCCATTCTTTATATACTCTGCGATAAAAGTTGTCCATTATTAGTTTAATATGACCAAATGTCGCAAAGGAACCCAATCACTTTCGTATTCCTATTTACTCTCAGAGAGCGCTTCAGTCGGATGCAGTCAAGCGAGCACTTTATCACGCATTGACATCTATATGGGAATGCCAGTCTGATTGCCCTTACACATAGTTTATGAAGGAAAGCGGTCGTTTCAAACCAGTTATTACTTCAAGCCCGGGTGAAGTAAATATAATATTATTTTTAATTTATTACATGTGCACCAAGATTTCCTACTTTTCATTATTATTATTATTATTATTATTATTATTATTATTATTATCACTGTTATTACAAAAATAGTTTGCTCTTGTGTGTTTTGTCTCTAAAAGTGCGTACTGGGAACCTTTTCGCACACAGCTTATAATCACCATCTGTTATTCACCAAACGCAAATAGATCTGGATAATCACCAATTATCTTTAATGTTATCATTTAAAGTTAAAGAAAATAAACACGCGGTACAAATACAGAAGGGTGCGCTGAAAATCCTCGGTCTACATTTTTGGGATGAGGATTTATCTTTATTTTTATTATTTACATGCCCTCATCTTCAATGTTAATCCGCAGCTATGAAGGTCGGTTCACTGTGCAGGCCCAGGAAGTTTTCCCGTCAGAATCCATCCTGCACATATATAAATCTACCATCCGACCGTGTATTGATGCCACATCTGGTCCGGTGCCTCTGCTATTCACCTCGGGGTTTTTGACAGATTCCAACGAAGAATCTCTAATGTAATCGATACAGACATGTCAGCCCGGCTACATGACCATGTACTGATGCCACATCTGGTCCGGTGCCCCTGCTATTCACCTCGGGGTTTTTGACAGATTCCAACGAAGAATCTCTTATGTAATCGATGCAGACATGTCAGCTCGGCTACATGACCGTGTACTGATGCCACATCTGGTCCGGTGCCCCTGCTATTCACCTCGGGGTTTTTGACAGATTCCAACGAAGAATCTCTAATGTAATCGATGCAGACATGTCAGCCCGGCTACATGACCGTGTACTGATGCCACATCTGGTCCGGTGCCCCTGCTATTCACCTCGGGGTTTTTGACAGATTCCAACGAAGAATCTCTTATGTAATCGATGCAGACATGTCAGCTCGGCTACATGACCGTGTACTGATGCCACATCTGGTCCGGTGCCCCTGCTATTCACCTCGGGGTTTTTGACAGATTCCAACGAAGAATCTCTAATGTAATCGATGCAGACATGTCAGCTCGGCTACATGGCTCTCTCTCACCGGCGTAATATGGCTTTCTTGTGTCTCTTCTACAAATACTTTTGCGGCTTCTGCTCCAATGAACTTAGCTCACTGGTGCTCCCTAGGTATGAATTTACACGAGCTACTAGATTGGCAACTAGGTCCCACCATTTTACAGTGAAACCGATAAAATATAGCCGCGAATTCTACTCTAGAGCTTCTTTTCTCGCACTTCCCACCTGTGGAATTCCCTTCCATCTACTTGCTTCCCCGACTGCTACAATCTCCAAGAGCTTAAATGTATGGTCAATAGACGTCTCCTATCTCACTAACTTGCATCCTTTCTCTCATGAACTCTTTTCCATCCATTCCACCCCCATTACACCTGTTATTCTCATTCGTCTATTACCCTCCTCCTCACATCCCCTACACCTGACCCCTCTTTCTCGTCACTTTACTCTATGTCAAACTGCCTTGCTGGGGTTAAATTATTATTAAAATCAAATAGAAAATAAAACATCTCAACACTTTGGTCGTTGTCTCTCCGGCTTTCATCATTTTTTTTTTTTTCGAATTTATTCCTTTACTTTAATTTACATCCAGTGGATATCGGCTCGGAACGAGAAACCGGGGAGCCGAGTTCGAATTCCAGTTGAATCCATTGTATTCACTTACGCGCAAATACCCTTAAGAAAGGTATTAATCCGTCTCTTCCTTCCAGTTATGGGTTAAATAGCAGGAGAGATTGGGTTCTATAGCCTTGGTCGGCAACCAGTCTACCGCAGAAAGCAATGGCAACCTACTGCGGGATAATGTTCTGCTCAGTCAGTCATGTCTCTTTCGAGACATGATCGCCCAAGCGTGTATCACGTATGGCACTTTAACTGACTGATCACGTTTTGTTGATCATATTTAGGGATTCTCGTCCGGTTCTTATTATCGTTCTCCAGCTGAGTCTAGCGATTGAACAAACTATTTTTGTGTCACTAAATTCATGAAGTAACGCTTTTTTACACTAGGCTACTATCCAGTGGGACAATCCTAAGTGTAGAATTTTGAGCTTTAAACATAATCTACTGCTTGTCATGCTTGAGTAAACCCATCAATGGAAATAAACAAAAATTGAACTATAAGAAAGAAAAACCTTTCAGCCTTTCCCAACCCACTCCAGGCTGGTTTGAATTAACGTCTTTTGACGCACAGCTCAACTGATCTCTTTTGTTTTGACGACGCTTTTATTTTGCTTTTAATTTTGTTGTTTCTTCACGATTTCATGGGGAAAAACAGCATAGCGTAATGAAAAGGGTCACAAACTTAACGAAAATAAAGTTTTATCGTCAACACGTTCAAGTTATTATTAAGATGAAAGACCAAAGTATTTTTTAATTATTTTTTGAAAGTTTTTAATCCTTTCTGACACGTTCGAAACTTTTGTTAAAATCTTGTTTGTTTACGTCATCGCCTTCTCTAACTCTTAACATTGATTTCTTTTGCGTTTTTTGTTACCGTAGAAAACACATTTATTTGGAAATCATTGTAAAAATCAAATAATTATCCGATTATAAAGAAATTTTCAGGAATTATTTACAAATGAATGAAATTATTTTTCAAATGTATTTTTAGAAAATATTAGTAAAACTTTTTTAAAATGTGTTACCCCTCCACTTACTTAACTTCATGAACTTTTGCACATGACCTTCGTGTTCCCTGACATTTTGTTTTTTGTTGTTAAATGTAGGAGCCTTGGAGATTGTAAATCACCTACTATTTTTTTCCAAATTTGTAATTTTTAACTGAAAATCTGCTTAAAATTAAAAAGTAATAAATCCAATAAAATTATGACATTACTTAATTAGAAAAGCTTGTAATTGCTTTTGTAAATAAGTAATATTAAGGACATTATTGTTTGAAAAAAAATGTTTTTCATGAATAATGGATTTTTATCAGAATTTTTTCAATTTTTACTTTTTAATTATAATAATTTTAATAGTTTAAAATCGTGTAATATTCTCTATCAGATTAATTTAACTTTCAATTTTTTAATTTTACTAAAATAAAATGTCAGAATTTTTATTTGTTTACAAATTTCTTAAAATTAAGAAATTAGCCGTTTTAAGAAAATTTTTAGAAATCAAAATTAAATTCCAATCTATATAATTTCTATCTGAAATATACCAGAATTTTTACTTAAAAGAAATAATAAACTTAAGCTTTTAATTAAAGCTAAAATGAAATCTTCAAGAATGTTTTTTTCATTTTAAAAATTTCATTTTAAACTTAGGTATACCAAAATATTGGAGGTACCTATAAAATATACAGCATTATAATAAGGGATAATTTTTTGAAACTTGAAATATTGTAAGAATCTTGGTGCAAATTTACCGTGTAAACTACAAGATTTAGTACACATTTTATACATTTTTGATTTAGTAAATTAATTTAGCATATTCTCTAACATTGTTCTCATATAAAGAAATATATTTATCATATTTTCATATAAATCTATATAAAGAGTGCGATGGATGAATCGTCGTTTTAATTACACAAAAATGAAAATAAAACTGACATCTCATTTTAACAGATATATTTACGAAAATTACAAAAATATCATGAAATACGAATGAGTAAATGTATTTAATATGATACATGAAATGTTTGTACTGGAGCTTCTAGCGCGAATGCCAAGCAGTACAACATGCCGTTTCCATATTTCTAGCAAAGTGAATTGTGTCATTGTGCTTTTTTTTTTATAGATAGTCCTCAACTGACCATAATATAGTCGAGAAAATCAAAAATAAACAACGGGTATGTGCGAAAGTGAAAATATAAAATGGTGAAAATTTACCCAGCGTTTGCCACACACACACACACACACACACACACACACACACACACACATATTTAAATTTAAATAAATTGCAAACACTATACTTGATTATTTTTAATAAAATCTGTTCATACTCACGGATAATCTTTCGCGTATTAAAATGTCAGAAATTAGATGTAACGTTGACAGATGTTATTTTCATTTAGAAAAAATTCAAATGAATGGAAATAACATCTGTCAATGTTACAGCTCATTTCTGACATATTTTATTGTAGTACGCGAAAGATTATCCGTAAGTATGAACGAATCTTTTTAAAAATAAGCAAACATAATGTTTGCAATTTATTTACTTTCACATGTTTGAAAGAAATTTTGCTGTCTAAATACACACACACATATATATATATATATATATATATATATATATTGTAACTAAGTTGTTGAACTCGTAGGTTTATTTACCTTTTTGTGTCTCGGCTACTAGCGTATGTTTACATTGTATATAACACGGCAAAGTTCGCCTTCCTTACTGTGTGCCCATATCTCAAAGGTAGAAGCGCCGACTGCTGTCAATTTGGTCGGGTTACAATCTTGACTAGAAGCAATATGATGTCGAACCTTACTGATGAGCTGTGATACAGTGAAACAGATCTGTCTGCGGATGACTATATATATATATATATATATATATATATATAAGTTGAATATATGGATCGGAATCCGAAAACATGATAAAATAAAAAAAGATGAAATAGGGAACGTATCTTAACATGTTTCACTTTTAATAAAGCTTAAAAGTAAAAATTAAATCATCCATTGTAATGCCCAAAATATAGCCGAAAGCGCTTGGAAATGCAAAACGATTTCTGCATAATTTACATCCAGAAAAGAAAAAAAAAACATGATAGAACAAGAAAAAATAAATAAAAGACTTAACCTCATTATTTTCTCAGTCGCATTGAATGAAACTTGTATAAAAGAGGGATTTCTGAATAGATAGATAGACAGATAGATAGATAGATAGATAGATAGATAGATAGATAGATAGATAGATATAAAAAGGATAGATAGATAGATAGACAGACGTACATACATAGAAGAATGAATCAAATTACTGTCAGTCAGTCAGTCAGTCAGTCAGTTAAGTGCCGTACGTGATACACGCTTTGGGCGATCATGTCTCAAAAGAAACATGACTGACTGAGCAGAAGATTATCCCTCAGCAGGTTGCCATTGCATTCTGCGGTAGACTAGTTGCCAACCAAGGCTATAGAACCCAATCTGTCCTGTTATTTAACCCATAACTGGAGGGAAGAGACGGATTAATGCCTTTCCCATGTGTATTTGTGCGTAAGTGAACGCAAAAATTCAACTGAAATTCGAACTCAGCACTCCGATTTGTCGTTCCGAGTCGATAGCCACTGCGCCACAACGCATATAAAAAAAACCCTCAAATCCTTAACATATTCAGCAGCAATTTCTTTCTGTTTTTCTTGTAATACCCGCAGGCCTTTATTATTATTATTATTATTATTATTATTATTATTATTATATACGGCAGTGGCATCAAATTACGTCTCCAACATTAATTGGAATTGGTTGATCTTCTTTCCATTGGTTTTGGTTACGAATAGACTAGGAAATAATATTGGCTTTCAGTCGACCTTCAAATACTCCAATGTGCGACAAAGTCATTTCATTCAAGCCAGATCTGTAGAAACATTCACGGAGATGTAGAAAAACTGAGGCAAAGATATATTGGATAGCACACAACTAACTCGCTCTATCAATACACAAAAGAAAAATATATATATAGCATGAGGTCTCCCTCGATATAGCGTGGGGGCTACCACGATATAGCGTGAGGTCTACCTCCCGTTTCAACTATAGCGTGAGATCTACCGTGACATCGAACTATAATATTTTATTGAATGTGTATACATATTTATTTAAACATATTAATATTTATATACCTAAGTGGATGAAAGGCGTGCTAAGAGCCACCAGGGATAGGGAGACGTGGAAAGCCATGATCGCCTGGCCTGAAAAGAACAGGGCACATAGAAGAAGAATATACTATTTAAATTTATATTAAACGTCAGGTAAGTGCATACTTTGATACATACTTTGTGCGATCATGACTCGAAAGAGACATGACTGAATGGGTAGAAAATAATCCCGCAGTAGGTTGCCATTACTTTCTGCGGTAGACTGGTTGCCAGCCAAGGCTATAGAACTTAATCTGTTTTATTATTTACCCCATAACTGGAAGGAAGAGACGGATTAATACATTTCCCAATGGTATTTGTGCGTAAGTGAATGCCAGAAATTCAACTGGAATTCGAACTCGGCTCCCTAATCTGTCGTTCCGTGTTGATATCCACTGCGCCACATCCTAGGTAGAGAGGGAAAAATAATACATTTATTTTAGCGATAATAACTTCGCCTATCTTCCAGGAATTGTACGAATAGTTCTTTGGAGTTTTTTTTTTTTCTCATTTCCAGCAAAAATGGTCAAGACGTGACTGGAAGAACTTACTACCAGCACCCCTCATGTTCTTGAGAATCACCATTTCAGCATCCAACCACGATCTCTCAATTGCCTGAGTGTAGGTACCTCCACTAATTTTCGATACCTACGTATTAAATAAATTTTAATAAATACAAAAGCGTTTTTGAAGCTTTGAATTTAACTTAAATAAATTATAAGTAAACAAAGTACTCATGTGTATTTCAAACCGAAAATCAGAAAACACTGATAACAAGACTATGATGATCAATTATATTGATTGGAATCAAAAATTTTCAGATTTAAAAAAAAAATCACTTTTTAGGCCATTTCCCATATTTTGTAAACAGTAGCCAATTCTCTGTTTTTAAAACCTGCAAAATATACATAGCTGAATCATTAATTTAGTAAAATTAATAACATTAAAGGTACCTTAATCTGATTTCAAACAAGTATTACTTGCTTACTACTTGAAATGTAGTATAAAACGCCTCTTAATCATCATAGTCTTGTTATCAGTGTTCTCTGAGGTGAAGAATGATTTACTGGAACTTATCAAAAAACTAAATATGTTGGACCAGAATTGGTATGAATATATTTAACCTTTTAACTTAAAAAAATAGTAAGTGGTTAAATATCTCACCTCTGACAATCTACTCTCTGACAAACAGTATGGCTTCCACTTAGCAAGGGCTAATGCTGATATGCTAACGGCCATCATTGAATATGTATATCAGGCTCTTCATAATAATGGCGAAACTCAAGCTGCGGCTCTAGATATCTGGAAAGCGTTTGACAATGTTTCGCATGTTGTTTTTCTCTGCAAGATTCAGGGCTGCGGTATTATTGGACAACTGTTTGATTTAATCCAATTGCTCCTATTAAATTGTGAAATGAAGGTTGTTTTGAACGGGCACACTTCCAGATCCTTTTACACAAATGCGGATGTCCCTCAAGGCTCTGTCCTCGGTCCAACGCTGATTCTGATTTTCATCAATGATCTTCCTTATGTAATAAGTTCTCAAGTAGGCATCTGTGCAGATTGCATCACCATTTACCCCCGTCTCTGCCAAGGATGACAAACTAAACTTGGCTGCTGCTCTTAAAACGGACCTCCAATTCGTGGTGAAGTAGTAGAAAGTAACATGAAATATCCTTTCTATACAAAACTAACGGAAAAATGGCCACAACGAATATCAACCAACCTGACAAATATAGTGTTGTGGCCTGTTAGGGCCAAGAAGAAAGAAACGATAAGAAGTTAGGTTGAACCATTGTATTGGAATAACGAAACATATATATAAAAATGTGTGTTATTAGTCAGTCGATAGAAGTGTCAAACCGAACTGACAAGTTATACTGCGTCTCGACTGCCTCCCAGGAAGCCTTGCAGGCCAGTATTTATGAAGGAGGAAGTGTTCATTCCAATGTAATTAGGGTACCATTACATGTAGAACCGTCATTGAGAAGCGTAGGATCAAATGGCTGGCACAAATTTCAAAATTACCTAAAAGACATATACTCCAAAGAAATAGTAATGCAGAAAAAGGCTAATGAAAGAATTGAAATAATAAGGAAAAACTATACCAAAACTACCGCTTAAACAAAAATCTTTAAATGAAGAGAAAATCCCCTACAGAGTGATCTCCTATTCGTCCACTAAAATCCATTAAACAGACTAAAACACTTATCTCCCAAAGTAACAGAACCAGCCAAATAAAACCCGGAAATCTACAGCAACCAAATTCCTACGGAAAATCGATCTGACAAATTGGAATAAATGTAGGTAAGAAATTAGAAACCACAAACAGCCAAAGCCTCCCAACTCAAAATATCATAAAATTAAATGACAATCATGTAGTAAATTTATCCGAAACCATTTAGCAATGATGCATCAAATAATGCAATGGAACTGACTTGTAATAAAGGGAAGCATAAATAAAATACTTCTATTAATAACAGATACATCACCGGTAATTGTTTGCCTTCAAAACCATTACTTAAAAAAATGATAAACTGAATATAAAATAATTCTAACAATACAACTACACGCTTGAGACTGGTCTTCATGCTTCAGGCTGCATGTCAATCTTAGTTAGAAACTATGTACCTCAAAGTAAATTAAATTTAACAACATTACAGGTGACTGCGGTTCAAGTGATCTTACACAGGCCAATAAACATTTGCTCAGCATATTTATCTCATCGAATGAACCAATAAATGAAGCCTAAATTCAGGAAATTATAGTGCAACTTTCTGAACCCTTTATGATACTTGAGAAGTTTATCTGTCATAGCACCATATGGTGTTGTAAAGATACAAATAAAAAAAAGAAAGAACCTTAGAGACGATAATAAACAACAATTTATGTATATACAATGATAAAACGCTAACTTATATAAATCTATTTACCGGTAGGTTTGTAGCTATAGAGAGCTGGTTAATGTTTCTTTCTTCGGCCTTGTGTCATACTTAACCGAACTCCCTACAGCTTACAAGTTTTATCCTGAATTATCATCAGAAGAATTATCAAAAGGTTTTCATCATTATCAGAAGGTTTTCATCATTATCAGAAGGTTTTCATCCTTATCAGAAGGTTTTCATCATTATCAGAAGGTTTTCATAATTATCAGAAGGTTTTCATCATTATCAGAAGGTTTTCATCATTATCAGAAGGTTTTCATAATTATCAGAAGGTTTTCATCATTATCAGAAGGTTTTCATAATTATCAGAAGGTTTTCATCATTATCAGAAGGTTTTCATAATTATCAGAAGGTTTTCATCATTATCAGAAGGTTTTCATAATTATCAGAAGGTTTTCATCATTATCAGAAGGTTTTCATAATTATCAGAAGGTTTTCATCATTATCAGAAGGTTTTCATCATTATCAGAAGGTTTTCATCATTATCACAAGGTTTTCATCATTATCAGAAGGTTTTCATAATTATCAGGTTTTCATCATTATCAGAAGGTTTTCATCATTATCACAAGGTTTTCATCATTATCAGAAGGTTTTCATCATTATCAGAAGGTTGGTTGTTGTCAGGTTGGAATATGTGGAATTGTGTGGAATAGTGTAAAAGTGAAATATACATTTTGCATTTTAAAATAGAAATTTATTAAAAGAAAAATAACACAAGTTGTAGAAATTAATGTGCAATTAGAATATTTAGGGTATTGTTGTAGAAAATGTTCGTAGTAATAATGTAGGTATTTAATATGTCCGCAGAAGTTTAGAGTTCATGGTTGTGTAATAGCAGAAAGTAAAGTCTTTGTTTTTTTTTCTCTTTTTGTTAGGTCGCGACAGGTTGAGAGAGAGAGAGAGAGAGAAGGCAAAACAAGTGTTAAGTAGTACTTAACATTTTGTTGTTGCTGTTGTCCTCTTTAGTGAAGTGGTGGGAAAATGAAGAAAAGGACGCTGGAAGAAGAGGTCGAATGAAACTATGGCGTGACCTACGTCCGGTTTTGGCGTGGAGTGAAAAAGAAGAAAAGAAAATTGGCAATGAGAGCGAGTCGGCTTGAAGTTTCTTCTTTACATGGTGAAATGCTTTCAGCTACTGCTTCCATCTGACTCTGTTGACCGGTCACACAATGTCTTTAAGTAATTAAATCTGGTCATGTAACCGGCTCCAGCGAGCATTTTTGCTTTTAGGTGCGAAATAACCTCATTATGAATTTTTTGTTTTTAATGTGAATTTTTCTTAGTTTGGTTTTTCCAATTTTTTTTTTTTTGTTCTTCAGTTCTTATCCCTACAGGTTATCTTTAATAGCTTTATCCTTATTTGATTCCTCAATTTTTTAGGGTTTCTCTTGAAAGATACTGTCAGACACATGCTGTAAAGATCATCATATTGCCAATCGTCGTAAAAAGAACTCAGAAAATAATGACTAAAATCATCTCCGTTGGAAACGGTGCGAACTGAGACGAATTCAAAATCAAATGTTCGGAAAAACTTGTGGAAGGAAAAATATCAAAGATTTAAAAACATTTGACGGAAATCCTTATTTCTATAGCAAAGGAAAGCATTCCAAAAAGTTCAGCGCAAAAATAAAAAAACAAAAAACCCACAGCAGACCTTGGTTCAATAAGAAATGTAAAGAAGCTCTCGGTCTAAGAAGATCAGCTTTAAGAGAACCTAACAAACAGCCTAGAATCCTTAATTTGATGCAGTTTAAGATATTACAAGCAAAAACACGGGAAATAATTAAAGACAGCAAAAAAGAAAGCTGAAAAAATACGTCAGCAAAATCGATTCTCCTTAAAAGCAAATCTATATGGAACAGTATAATGGAAAAAGCAGGTAAATACCATTCAAACGCAATAAAACACGCCTCGATAAATACCGGTATTATAACTAACAAAAATGTAGGTACCTCCACTTTTCAGTATAAATTTTCGATACCTGATTTTAAAATATAAATTTAAAAATGAATAATTTATATTTTAACTTTAAAATTAGTTTTAATTGAAAGCCAAGAGATACTGGTGTATTTTAACCCGAAATTATATTGATTGGAATCTAAAACTTTTCAGATTAAAAAAAAGTTAAAAGTACCGCCATTTTTTATAAATCGACACATTTTTAAACAGTAGCCACATTCCTGTTTTAAAAATCTGGCAAAAATAAAATATACGTCACTGACACGTTATTGAAGTCATTTTTTTAAATTAAAACTTACCTTTATCTGATTTCAAACAATTGTACTTGCTTAGTCTCTGAAATATTCGCTAATAAACGTTGCGGCAATTTAGGTCTCGCACTGACGTAAGAAAAAAAAGACTTTCTACAAAAATATCAAAAGTGTTAGAAATAATTAGAAAATTGAAAAAATAATTTAAAAATTCTTTGATCTATTTTCTTAATGATAATATAAACATTTTGTCGATAAAACTTTGTTTTTATTTAGTTTGGGGCTTTTTCCTTCATACTATGCTGTTTTTTAGCGATTTGGCGGAGGTACCTACAAAAATGATATCGCTGACCAACTAGCGAAAGATATCTCTACATATTCAGCCACCAAGAATTGTGGCCAACACGTTCTAAAGCTTAAACAAAAAGCGGAAAAAAAAGAAAACAAAACTAAACATTCCTATTCCCAAACCTGGAAAGGATAACACAGACACTGAAAACTACATACAAGTTGACTTGGTAACTGGAAACGAACAGCTTAATCAGCGACTTCCAGTATGTTTTTAGGAATAAAAGAGGCGCCATAGATTATTTAATACGCCTAGAATTCTTTGTAAGAGAATCCTTCATTAAGAAAGAATATCTTACAGCAGTCTTTTTTTTTACTTATAAAAGACGTACGACACAACATGAAAATTTCGTATCTTGAAACCGTACATAAACTGAACCCAAAATGAATGTAGATTCAATTTATAGAGAATTTCCTGGAAAACCGAAGATTTCAAATTCGTATAAGAAGTACGATTTAGGAACTACAAGACCAATGAGGAAAGGTTTCCATAAGGAAGCATTCTTTTGGTAACCTTATTCTTTGTAAAAATCAACTCTAAATCCCTAAACTCAGGAGTGAAATACTCCCTATATGTCTAATTATGTACAGATCTTGACATATATATAGCGCAAAGACGATTCCAATAATGATACAGTAAAATACACAAATGGGTGAGTGAGAATAGTTTTACCGTTTCCAAACGAAAACCAAATGCCAACATTTTTAAAAATTAAGAAAATTGCTCAATGGTCTGTTTAAAATTGGTCGGATTAGAAATACCAGTAACCGAACAACACAAGTTTCGAGCTATCATCTTTGATAAAAGTTTAAATTTAATTCCGCTTCTAAAATATTGGAAAATGAAATGTACTAAAATCCTTCAAATTTTGCACGTATTTATCCATACTGAAAGGGGATCAGCATTGATCAAATTTTACAGATCACTAATTCCCTCAAAACTGGATTACGCTAGTTTCGTATGTGGTGCGGCCAGAAAATCTTACCTAAAAATACTCAACGCAAACTGTCAAGGTCTCAGACTAATACTTAGGGCTTTTAAAACACCCCAGTAGAGATCTTTTACACAGAAGCTCATTGAACACCTCTACTTTTAAGGGGCATTAAACTGGCACAACACTATCAAATTTTGCCAAACTAACCCCCTACAACAGTATATTTAAACCGAATTACTGTGATCTATTCCAACAAAAAGAAAATGCCATACAACTCTATGAACACGGGATGAAATACATTGCTGAAGAGTGAGAGGCCACACTTTCAAGAAACGACTACCGTCAGTATTCCACCAGGGAAAATTAAAGAACCTGAAGTCTTCTTATCTAAATTTATTTATAAATGGAACTTGTCTCTGTGTGTGTGTATGTGTCTGTGTGTGTGTTCGTTACCTATAGACTCCGAAACGGCTGAACCGATTTTCTTGAAAATTTACACAGTTGTACTATAAACGTCTGCGAGTGTTCTTAGCTAGGTTTGTGTCGATGTATGCCCGATAAACATCGATAATCGAAAAGATCGGGTTATAGAAGGAGTGGTCCGATTGTAATCAAATTTCATACATTCATAGACAAAGACATAAGAAACGATATTCAGAAGTTTCAAGGTTGTAGTTCTTACAATAGTGCAGAAAATCGATTATATATACATATATATATATATATATATATATATATATATATATATATATATATAAAAGGCAAGATGTTTGTGTTTGTGTCTGTTTATCTGCCTGTATGTCAGTATTTTTTCAGCCCTTTGATTTTAGTTTTTGCTTCGGGTTTGGCTCTAAGTAGGCATAATTGTAGTTCTTAGTCTCAGCCACGATACCATTTACTCAGAGGACATATTTTGCCTTCAAAATTCAGTTTACGAAGAAAAAAACTTATTTGATATCGATACCAGGAAATCAAAATTTGACTTACATCCATTCCTTTTTCTTTCAGTCTACGGTTTTGCTTTAACTGGAAACAACTCTTGCTTTTTAGTCTTTTGTGCTAACGTCCAAAGAGTCTGAGCTCCAGGACCATGGATTAATTTTAAAGCTTTCATTACACCCGAGCAACGCCGGGCTATACTGCCAGTAATGATATAAACTCCCTAACCAAAACATGCACCCACTCAAATTCTAGAACAAATTTCAAGAAATATTAGACTATCCTAAACATGTATAGATAGGTGTATACCTATCTATACAGGTCGGTCAAAATATGAGTAAACGACAAGATGTGCAGCCGTGAGTCAAAATATTTATTTAAAAATGTGCCTCTCAAAGGGAAGCTATATTTTCACTGCAATAGAGCTAACTCTCAATATTATCACAGAGAATAAACAAAAATTATTTTTTCGGACTCCCTATCCGTTTAAATGGCTTTAAAGAAAAAAATTCAACAACCCATTCATTGTCAAGCTATTATGCCAAATGAGCTCTTCTTTAAAAAAATAAAGACAAAAACAATAGCGGATTCCTTTCAACATCGGATTTGAAGATAACAATAAAGCAGACCTAACAGCCAAATCAGCTTTAGTTATGAATGTAAACACAAGCACCAAAGTCATATACACTCATTTTAAAGAGTTTATTAATTGATATATCCTGGAAAAGAATATCAGTGAAAAATAAGTGTAAGAATGATACTTAACACGGGAAATAGATAGCAGGGATTTATTAGCTACAATAAACCATAAAGTATACAATAGCAATCAACGAATAAAAGCGGAATAATCTATCAAGTAGAGAATGCCTTCGCCTATGACGTATGCCTCTGACGTATCCCTATAGACACTGTCCTTTATAGACTAGATCATTCCATTATGGGGTATGCTAGGATGTTCCGCTATAACATTAATAAATATATTAAAAAGGATTGGCTACGATGATAACCTACACAATAAACTTTTCGCAATTCATCTCAAACTAAGAGAATAAAAATCAGTTTCCAGAAAACCCCGATGTAACATTGGTCCAAGTACGCGTTGGTCATGCGAGAATAACCCACTGGTACTTACTAAAAACGAATATCAACCAGTATGTCAACTATGTGAAACGGCATACTCTATTAAACATATATTAATTAAATGTTTTACTACTTAAGCTATCAATACAAAAATTCTATAATATAAGCAATCTGTATGAGCTTTTGAGAAAGCAAAAATGAATGACATAATATCATTTTCCAAAACCGTCGGCCTCTACCAAATTTTTTTTTTATCGTATCACCCCGAGCAAGGCGGTAATGCCACTGATGTGCAGGGGGCTACATAAGAGTGAAAAGATTAATTACAAGAGAGTGAAAAGGAAGACGAACCAGTTAGAAAGGAGCAAGAGAAGGATGGGAATACAGATGTGATGACAGTTGCAAAGGTGGAGAGAAAGGAAAGGATATACGGGGTGGTGAAAGAACTAGAGTCAAGTGGTTAATTGATGAGTATTGACATTGCATTTAAATTACTGGAGGTTGTAGCCGTCAGGAAAGCAAGAATATGGAAGCGAGTTCCACAGGCGGGAAGTGCGAGAGAAGAAGAAGATAGACTAAACTATCGCCCGGTTTGACACTCCACCCACGTCTATTGAACAGGTGTAGAGGCTCATCCCTTGTTTCCTTGTTTAGGATGTGGTTTCCGGCTTTCTCTTTTTCAATCTTTTCACTCTTACGTAGCCCCCTGCAGATCAGTGGCGTTACCGCCTTGCTCGGGGTGATATGATTTAAAAAGAAAAATTCTATATCTGAGACGAATACATCACTGAAACCAGACTTGTGACAAAAAACCATATTTACAAAAGTAAACCAATAAAACCTGATCTACAAACTGATTTCGTAAAAAGATTATATACAGTACTGTGCAAAAGGATTAGGACAAGAAATATTTTATCTTTTATGAGGCATCAAAATAATTGCGACAATTTACCAATCGCATCAAGTATATATACAGTACTGTGCAAAAGGATTAGGACAAGAAATATTTTATCTTTTATGAGGCATCAAAATAATTGCGACAATTTACCAATCGCATCTAGTATATATACAGTACTGTGCAAAAGGATTAGGACACGAAATATTTTATCTTCATGAGGCATCAAAATAAAGTTTAAAACCACCCCTGTCCTAACACTTTTGCACACTACTGGACAGGGGTGATTTTGTTAAAAACCTCACTGAAATTCAAACACTGGGTGAAAAGCCAAAACTTTGTAAGAATTATCTAAATAAAAAGTGTGGAAGGAAGGCCCTGATCTCAATCCTATTGAACATCTATGGGATATTTTGGAAAAAAAAAATTTGATAAATTTAATGTTACTTCGCAAGACATATTTTGGGAACAAATACAAGCTGCTTGGCAGGAGATACCATTAGATACATTGAAGAAGCTTGTGATGTCAATGCCTGACAGAATGAAGGCTGTGATCAAAGCAAAAAACTATTATACTAAATATTAAATTTATTTTGTAACCAGTATTTTTCTTATTAAAGCATTTGTTGAGTAAATCAAATAAAATTACTTTAATTAAATTGTTTATTTTCTGTCAATATGCCTCTTAAAAGATAAAATAGTTCCTGTCCTAATACTTTTCTACAGAACTGTATATTCTATTTATACAAATATATTGTTAAAATCTTGTCGGCGTTAAATAACTTATTCAGGGTGAAAACCTGTGAAACAAACAAAACAAAGCATCAGCTGCAAATATGACCCTATCGAAGTGGTCAGGCTTACCATTAGGACAGGAATTAATAGTTGAGTCATCAGCATAGATACAGAATTAAAAACTAATGACCGAACGGTTACCGGAGAGAAGTAGGAACAATTCGGTATCCTTACCCGTCTATCACCCTCCTTCTGACATTTCCTATATCTAACCACTCTTTCTCATCACCTTCCTCTATGTAACTCCCTGCGCAATAGTGGCAGTGGAATGCCTTGCTTGGGGTGAAATAATTAAAAAGAAAGTAGGTCCATTGGTAGAGCCCTTGGAACACCCGCATTAATGAAAAACAGATCTTGAAGAGCCGCCGCCGTTCGAGGCATTGAAGATTGAATCAGACCAAACATTCGTCAAGAAATGCTATAATATTACACTTTGCAGATAATAAAGACAAGAAAACAGTGGATCGTTATAATTACTAACATTTTGAACGATCATGGCACTGAAAAAATAAAACGATAATTCAATGATAGACTGGTGTGAAAACAGTGAGAAGCTGTGGAGCATCGTTTCCAGATACGAAAAGAACAGAAGGATGTTATATTAATCTCCAACTGAGCTAATATTTCAGCTGAAACTAAGAAAAATTCTGTGTTTTATGTACAAGAAAAGCCGTTCACTCATGAATTCTTGTCCTTTTCATATTTACACTTTTAAAAAACTGATATTTATTTTCATTTTCAGAAAGTGCGATTGTTTCAAAATTCGCTCATAAGAAGGGAAGGGTTGGAAAAGGCTGAATATTAATTTGAAAATCAAAGACGACAAGATTTTCTGTTACGTTACGAACATTGTGAAATTAGAAATTTTCAATGAATATGTTGGATATCAGACAATTATTTCTGCAACTTTAAGTTAGACATCAAGAAAACGAGTTTAAGGATAGATACATAGAATGGAAAACATCTATTTGCTTAGACAGATACAAAGAAGCTGATATATATATATATATATATATATATATATATATATATATATATATATATACTGAAAGCCTGTTTTTGATATTAATGTGTAATATGTAAAGTTTAAAATATCACGAAAAGACAGATATAAACAAATAGAGAGATATAGATATAGAGAGATATAGATATAGACAGAGATAGATAGATAGATAGATAGATAGAGAGAGAGAGAGAGAGAGAGAGAGAGAGAGAGAGAGAGAGGGAGAGAGATAAAGGTATTGTAAAATTGTTGTGTGTAATCACTAAAATGGAGATTGGGAATAGTAGTATATCCCAAATACATGATTCGCACACTGCTTGAAGAAGATACACAGCTAGTAACTGCGAGACAGTATAATTACTTTACCCTACTATCCAATACAGTCCACATATATCAGAGAATATGAACATCCCATTACTGTATACACGTAGGTATACAATAGATAGATAGATAGATAGATAGATAGATAGATAGATAGATAGATAGATAGATAGATAGATAGATAGATTCATCAGTAAGTAAAAGAGACACATATTGTTTCGAATAAATTGAAATATAATTGTATAAACCAAAACATATGTTCATTGGTAAAAAGGAATTGTATGTATGCACTGAAAACTATAAAACTATCTTCTGTATACATAAAAAAATATGGGAGGGAAAAATATGGATGTGAACAGACTTAGATAGATAATAAAAAGACTGAGATAGATAGATAGATAGATAGATAGATAGATAGATAGATAGCAAGTTCTCTAGGAACAGCTTAGATGTGACACAGGGCCGAAAGCATGGGGAATCCAGGAAGGATCAAACTCACGATACAATAGTAACAGGTACGAGTGAGACAAGCTTGCTAACCATTACACAACGCCGAGGTGCAGATAGATAGATAGATAGATAGATAGATAGATAGATAGATAGATAGAATCTGAAATAGCCGATATCATGCGACATCTTGTGGTGAAGTATTTTCCTCACCCTAAGCCGATCCATATCACTCGATCTGCACTGTAATTAAATTGCTTCAGCTCATCGTGGAATATTTTCTCATGAACTGGGGATGCACATAGGCAAATTGCAAATGGAATTAGGCGACGAGCGGAGAAGGTGGCAATTTGCAAAGCAATCAGAGTGAATTAATAGCATTTAATTGTCTTCAGTTTTACAGCGATAGTCTTCTGACGCTTACAATCGTAGGAACACACATGATAATTTAAACACGCACATACACACAATATATATATATATATATATATATATATATATATATATATATATAATTTGATTGGAAACAAAGTAGGCATATTTATTATCGTTCACAAGCTAAAAAGCTTTTCAAGAAAGGCGCTTACACACTCGTCTTAATCATTATTTTGACCCCCATTTATCTCTGGTTCAGACGAACCCGACTTTATATATATATATATATATATATTAGGAGAAAGAAGTATGAGATAGTGTAAAAAGATTTCTTGTGGAGAAAATATATGTATGGATAGTAAGATAGCCTTCAATCATCAAACCGACTTTTTCCATTCGGTGTTATCCTCACTTCTTCTTCTTCTTCTTTTTCTTCTTCTTCTTCTATGTGCCCTGTCCCTTCAGGACGTAGGCGATCATGGTTCTCCATGTCTCCCTATCCCTTGTGACTCTTAGTATGTTTGCTCCTGTTGCTCCTGGCAACCCCCGTTCAGTCATCCACCTGATCAGACCCTGCAAATATGTTATCCGCTGCCATCCTCTGTCTCTCTTTCCAGGCTCTCCTTCCTCATTGCGTCTCCCAGGAACTTCAGTTGTCTCTTTCTGATGCTTAGTATCAATTTCCTTTTTGTTGCCATTCTTTCCAACACCTCATCGTTGCTTGCATGCTCAGTCCACGATATCTGCAGCATCCTTCTGTAGAACCACATTTAGAGACTTTTGTGAATATTTAAATTTTAAATTCTGATTTTAGTTTTTAGGAGATTAAATATAAATTTAATTGTTTTTGTTAAAATAATTTAATAAATAATAATTTACATTAATTTTAGAACAAAAGGAATCCCAACGCCTATATAACCTCGCAAATATTGGTTTCCTATAGACAGAGAAAAGTTGTAGGTGCCCGATGTACTAGGACATCTAAAAAAGCTAGTTGAGAATTCGATTCTTTCTAAACAGTAAACCTCAATGCTGCATGGATATTATTTAGAAAAGAGAGAAACTGGTCCTACTCAAGTTCATTTTCAAATAAAAAGAAAGTGTCATCCACATATCGACAATACAATTGAGTATGAAGTGAACTACTGCGTATTCTCTCCTCATGATAGCCCACAAAAATATTGGCAAGTGTTGAACCCAAAGGAGAGCCCATAGCGACTCCATCTATCTGTCGATACATAGTATTATTGAAACTAAATTCAACAGATAACGTAGCAAATTTCATCAAATCCACAAAAACTGATTCAGGTATACTAGGGGGAGACACAGAGCAACGATAAAGTAAATCACAGCAGATATCTCTTGACTCCAAAAGAGGTACACAGGTATATAATGAAGAAACATCAAAGGAACACATGAACTTACCTGAAAAAGAAAACTTTCGGATGCGGTCAACAAAAGAAAAGGAATCCTTCAGACAAAATCCACTTAAGCGTTGCAACACTGGCTCTAAAAGAGAAGACAGTCATTTGGCTCCAAAAGAGAACAACAAAGGAACACATGAACTTACCTGAAGAAGAAAACTTTCGGATACGGTCAACAAAAGACAAGGAATCCTTCAGACAGAATCCACTTAAGCGTGGCAACACTGGCTCCAAAAGAGAAGACAGTCATTTGGCTCCAAAAGAGAACATCAAAGGAACACATGAACTTATCTGAAGAAAAAAATAATTGGATACGGTCAAGAAAAAAAAGGAATCCTTCAGACAAAATCCACTTAAGCGTTGCAACACTGGCTCTAAAAGAGAAGACAGTCATTTGGCTCCAAAAGAGAACATCAAAGGAACACATGAACTTACCTGAAGAAGAAAACTTTCGGATAGGGTCAACAAAAGAAAGGAATCCTTCAGACAGAATCCACTTAAGCGTTGCAACACTGACTCCAAAAGAGAAGACAGCCATTTGGCTCCAAAAGACAACATCAAAGGAACACATGAACTTACCTGAAGAAGAAAACTTTCGCATACGGTCAACAAAAGAAAAGGAATCCTTCAGACAGAATCCACTTAAGCGTTGCAACACTGGCTCCAAGATAGAAGACAGTCATTTTGACTCCAAAAGAGAACATCAAAGAAACACATGAACTTAGCTGAAGAAGAAAACTTTCGGATACGGTCAACAAAAGAAAAGCAATCCTTCAGACATAATCCACTTAAGCGCTGCAACACTGGCTCCAAAAGAGAAGACAGTCATTTGGCTCCAACTGAGAACATCAAAGGAACACATGAACTTACCTGAAGAAGAAAACTTTCGGATAGGGTCAACAAAAGAAAGGAATCCTTCGGACAGAATCCACTTAAGCGTTGAACCATTTGGCTCTAAAAAAGAATACAGCCATTTGGCTCAAAAAGAGAAGGCAGCCATTTCGCTGCAAAAGAGAACATCAAAGGAACACATGAACTTACCTGAAGAAGAAAAATTTCGAATGCAGTCAACAAAAGAAAAGGAATCCTTCAGACAAAATCCATTTAAGTGTTGCAACACTGGCTCTAAAAGAGAAGACAGTCATTTGGCTCCAAAAGAGAACATCAAAGGAACACATGAACTTAGCTGAAGAAGAAAACTTTCGGATACGGTCAACAAAAGACAAGGAATCCTTCAGACAGAATGCACTTAAGCGTTGTAACACTGGCTCCAAAAGAGAAGACAGTCATTTGGCTCCAAAAGAGAACATCAAAGGAACACATGAACTTACCCGAAGAAAAAAATAATTGGATACGGTCAACAAAAAAAAGGAATCCTTCAGACAAAATCCACTTAAGCGTTGCAACACTGGCTCTAAAAGAGAAGACAGTCATTTGGCTCCAAAAGAGAACATCAAAGGAACACATGAACTTACCTGAAGAAAAAAATAATTGGATACGGTCAACAAAAAAAAGGAATCCTTCAGACAAAATCCACTTAAGCGTTGCAACACTGGCTCTAAAAGAGAAGACAGTCATTTGGCTCCAAAAGAGAACATCAAAGGAACACATGAACTTACCTGAAGAAGAAAACTTTCGGATAGGGTCAACAAAAGAAAGGAATCCTTCAGACAAAATCCACTTAAGCATTGCAACATTGGCTCTAAAAGAGAAGACAGCCATTTGGCTCCAAAAGACAACATCAAAGGAACACATGAACTTACCTGAAGAAGAAAACTTTCGGATACGGTCAACAAAAGACAAGGAATCCTTCAGACAGAATGCACTTAAGCGTTGTAACACTGGCTCCAAAAGAGAAGACAGTCATTTGGCTCCAAAAGAGAACATCAAAGGAACACATGAACTTACCTGAAGAAAAAAATAATTGGATACGGTCAACAAAAAAAAGGAATCCTTCAGACAAAATCCACTTAAGCGTTGCAACACTGGCTCTAAAAGAGAAGACAGCAATTCCGCTCCAAAAGAGAACATCAATGGAACACATGAACTTACCTGAAGAAGAAAACTTTCGGATACGGTCAACAAAAGAAAAAATCCTTCAGACAGAATCCACTTATGCGTTGCAACACTGGCTCCAAAAGAGAAGACAGTCATTTGGCTCCAAAAGAGAACATCAAAGGAACACATGAACTTACCTGAAGAAGAAAACGTTCGGATACGGTCAAACAAAAAAAGGAATCCTTCAGACAAAATCCACTTAAGCGTTGCAACACTGATTCCAAAAGAGAAGACAGCCATTTGGCTCCAAAAGACAACATCAAAGGAACACATGAACTTACCTGAAGAAGAAAACTTTCGCATACGGTCAACAAAAGAAAAGGAATCCTTCAGACAGAATCCACTTACGCGTTGCAACACTGGCTCCAAGATAGAAGACAGTCATTTTGGCTCCAAAAGAGAACATCAAAGGAACACATGAACTTTACCTGAAGAAGAAAACTTTCGGATACGGTCAACAAAAGAAAAGCAATCCTTCAGACAGAATCCACTTAAGCGTTGCAACACTGGCTCCAAAAGAGAAGACAGTCATTTGGCTCCAACAGAGAACATCAAAGGAACACATGAACTTACCTGAAGAAGAAAACGTTCGGATACGATCAAACAAAAAAAGCAATCCTTCAAACAGAATCCACTTAAGCGTTGCAACACTGGCTCCAAAAGAGAAGACAGTCATTTGGCTCCAACAGAGAACATCAAAGGAACACATGAACTTACCTGAAGAAGATAACTTTCGGATACGGTCAACAAAAGAAAAGCAATCCTTCAGACAGAATCCAATTAAGCGTTGAACCATTTGGATCCAAAAGAGAAGACAGTCATTTTGCTCCAAAAGAGAACATCAAAGGAACACATGAACTTACCTGAAGAAGAAAAATTTCGAATGCGGTCAACAAAAGAAAGAATCCTTCAGACAAAATCCGCTAAAGCGTTGCAACACTGGCTTCTAAAAGAGAAGACAGTCATTTGGCTCCAAAAGAGAACATCAAAGGAACACATGAACTTACCTGAAGTAGAAAACTTTCGGATACGGTCAACAAAAGAAAGGAATCCTTCAGACAGAATCCACTTAAGCCTTGCAACACTGGCTCCAAAAGAGAATACAGCCATTTGGCTCCAAAAGAGAAGGCAGCCATTTGGCTCCAAAAGAGAACATCACAGGGAACACATGAACTTATATGAAGAAGAAAATTTTCGGATGCGGTCAACAAAAGACAAGGAATCCTTCAGACAGAATCCACTTAAGCGTTGCAACACTGGCTCCAAAAGAGAATACAGCCATTTGACTCCAAAAGAGAAGGCAGCCATTTGGCTCCAAAAGAGAACATCACAGGAACACATGAACTTATCTGAAGAAGAAAACTTTCGGATACGGTCAACAAAAAAAAGGAATCCTTCAGACAAAACCCACTTAACCGTTGCAACACAGGCTCTAAAAGACAAGACAGTCATTTGGCTCCAAAAGAGAATAACAAAGGAACACATGAACTTACCTGAAGTAGAAAACTTTCGGATAAGGTCAACAAAAGAAAGAAATCCTTCAGACAGAATCCACTTAAGCGTTGCAACACTGGCTCTAAAAGAGAAGTCAGCCATTTGGCTCCAAAAGAGAACATCAAAGGAACACATGAACTTACCTGAAGAAGAAAACTTTCGGATAGGGTCAACAAAAGAAAGGAATCCTTCGGACAGAATCCACTTAAGCGTTGAACCATTTGGCTCTAAAAAAGAATACAGCCATTTGGCTCAAAAAGAGAAGGCAGCAATTTCGCTCCAAAAGAGAACATCAGAGGAACACATGAATTTACCTGAAGAAGAAAACTTACGGATACGGTCAACAAAAGAAAAGCAATCCTTCAGACAAAATCCACTTAAGCGTTGCAACAGTGGCTCCAAAAGAGGAGACAGTCATTTGGCTCCAAAAGAGAACATCAAAGGAACACATGAACTTACCTGAAGTAGAAAACTTTCGGTCAACAAAAGAAAGGAATACTTCAGACAGAATCCACTTAAGCGTTGCAACACTGGCTCCAAAAGAGAATACAGCCATTTGGCTCCAAAAGAGAAGGCAGCCATTTGGCTCCAAAAGAGAACTTCACAGGGAACACATGAACTTACCTGAAGAAGAAAAACTTTCGGATACGGTCAACAAAAAAATGGAATCCTTCAGACAAAATCCACTTAAGCATTGCAACATTGGCTCTAAAAGAGAAGACAGCCATTTGGCTCCAAAAGAGAACATCAACGGAACACATGACCTTACCTGAAGAAGAAAACTTTCGGATACGGTCAACAAAAGACAAGGAATCCTTCAGACAGAATCCACTTAAATGTTTCAACACTGGCTCCAAAAGAGAAGACTGTCATTTTGCTCCAAAAGACAACATCAAAGGAACACAGAAACTTACGTGAAGAAGAAAACTTTCGGATAGGGTCAACAAAAGACAAGGAATCCTTCAGCCAGAATCCGCTTAAGCGTTGAACCATTTGGATCCAAAAGAGAAGACAGCAATTCCGCTCCAAAAGAGAACATCAATGGAACACATGAACTTACCTGAAGAAGAAAACTTTCGGATACGGTCAACAAAAGAAAAAAATCCTTCAGACAGAATCCACTTATGCGTTGCAACACTGGCTCCAAAAGAGAAGACAGTCATTTGGCTCCAAAAGAGAACATCAAAGGAACACATGAACTTACCTGAAGAAGAAAACGTTCGGATACGGTCAAACAAAAAAAGGAATCCTTCAGACAAAATCCACTTAAGCGTTGCAACACTGGCTCTAAAAGAGAAGACAGTCATTTGGCTCCAAAAGAGAACGTCAATGGAACACATGAACTTACCTGAAGAAGACAACTTTCGGATACGGTCAACAAAAGAAAAGCAATCCTTCAGACAGAATCCACTTAAGCGTTGCAACACTGGCTCCAAAAGAGAAGACAGTCATTTGGCTCCAACAGAGAACATCAAAGGAACACATGAACTTACCTGAAGAAGAAAACGTTCGGATACGATCAAACAAAAAAAGCAATCCTTCAAACAGAATCCACTTAAGCGTTGCAACACTGGCTCCAAAAGAGAAGACAGTCATTTGGCTCCAACAGAGAACATCAAAGGAACACATGAACTTACCTGAAGAAGATAACTTTCGGATACGGTCAACAAAAGAAAAGCAATCCTTCAGACAGAATCCAATTAAGCGTTGAACCATTTGGATCCAAAAGAGAAGACAGTCATTTTGCTCCAAAAGAGAACATCAAAGGAACACATGAACTTACCTGAAGAAGAAAAAATTTCGAATGCGGTCAACAAAAGAAAGAATCCTTCAGACAAAATCCGCTAAAGCGTTGCAACACTGGCTTCTAAAAGAGAAGACAGTCATTTGGCTCCAAAAGAGAACATCAAAGAAACACATGAACTTACCTGAAGTAGAAAACTTTCGGATACGGTCAACAAAAGAAAGGAATCCTTCAGACAGAATCCACTTAAGCCTTGCAACACTGGCTCCAAAAGAGAATACAGCCATTTGGCTCCAAAAGAGAAGGCAGCCATTTGGCTCCAAAAGAGAACATCACAGGGAACACATGAACTTATATGAAGAAGAAAATTTTCGGATGCGGTCAACAAAAAAAAAGGAATCCTTCAGACAGAATCCACTTAAGCGTTGCAACACTGGCTCCAAAAGAGAATACAGCCATTTGACTCCAAAAGAGAAGGCAGCCATTTGGCTCCAAAAGAGAACATCACAGGAACACATGAACTTATCTGAAGAAGAAAACTTTCGGATACGGTCAAACAAAAAAAGGAATCCTTCAGACAGAATCCACTTAAGAGTTGCAACACTGGCTACCAAAGAGAAGACAGCCATTTGGCTCCAAAACAGAACATCAAAGGAACACATGAACTTACCTGAAGAAGAAAACGTTTCGGATACGGTCAACAAAAAAATGGAATCCTTCAGACAAAATCCACTTAAGCATTGCAACATTGGCTCTAAAAGAGAAGACAGCCATTTGGCTCCAAAAGAGAACATCAACGGAACACATGACCTTACCTGAAGAAGAAAACTTTCGGATACGGTCAACAAAAGACAAGGAATCCTTCAGACAGAATCCACTTAAATGTTTCAACACTGGCTCCAAAAGAGAAGACTGTCATTTTGCTCCAAAAGACAACATCAAAGGAACACATGAACTTACGTGAAGAAGAAAACTTTCGGATAGGGTCAACAAAAGACAAGGAATCCTTCAGCCAGTATCTGCTTAAG
>JBBBDQ010000877.1:2617500-2852536 GCA_037127315.1 Ascarosepion bandense | reverse complement strand
TGGAAACCACATCCTAAACTGGGAACAAGGGATGAGCCTCTGAACCTGTTCAATAGACGTGGTGGAGTGTGAACCGGGCGATAGATCTATCTACTTCAATTTAAAAATAAAAGTGAGAAGATTGGAAAAGAGAAAGCCGGAAACCACATCCTAAACAGGGAACAAGGTATGAGCCTCTGAACCTGTTCAATAGACGTGGGTAGAGTGCGAACCGGGCGATAGATTTATCTACTCCAATTGAAAAAAAAAAAAAAAGTGAGAAGATTGGAAAAGAGAAAGCCAGAAACCACATCCTGAACAGGAAACAAGGTATGAGCCTCTTAACCTGTTCAATAGACGTGGGTGGAGTGGGAACCGGGCGATAGATAGATCTATCTACTCCAATTAATTTTAATTCAGAGTTGTCCTTGTCCTAGATGGATTCATTTTCTAGTGCTTATCAGCCCTTTACAGGTTATTTAAAACCAGAAATATTTCTAAATTGTAAGAAATCTTTTTTGAGATAATAATGATTTAATGATAGAAATCACATAAACTCATAGATGGTGGGTAATTGTGTCAGTAAATATAACAAACCCTACTGGAATTTGAACTAAGCTCTCCAGTTAACAATTCTGAGCCATTATCCATTACATAAGTTGCACATCAAAGCTGACAGCAACAGGTATTCCCAAGCAGACACCCATCTAGGAACTGACTAGGCTTGACATTGCTTAACTTTTGTGACCATATGGTAACTGGTGTTTCTATATGATGTAGCTGTAAGCCCTTTTTCTTTGAATGGTTATCAACCACAGCTATGGTGCCCAATCTACCATGTTATTTAACCCATAGCTTGGGAGAGAATAGATTCATACATTTTCCAAAGGTGCAAAACTGAACGTAATGAGCATGGCTAGTATTTGAACTTTAGTTCTCTACTTCTTGTTCTGAGTCATTAACCATTATACAACTTTCACATCCAGATTATCAGATAACAAAAAAAATTATCATTAATTAAAAAGCATTCTTTATTTGGGATAATGCACTCAATATCAGCTCACATTTTAGATTAATATTTTCAAATAAAAATGAAAATATGTGGTTTGTCCAGAAGCTCTGTTTCATTAGCCTTTTATATTTTGAGCCTGGTCAGTGCTTAGATGAGTGACTGCTTGGGAATACCAGGTGCTGTAAGCATTTAATGATGGATGTGCATTGTGGTGCAGTGGATATCGGAAAGAGAAATCGGTGAGCCGAGTTCGATTTCCAGTTGAATACCCTGCATTCACTTAAGCACTGGTACCCTTGGGAAAGGTATTAATCCGTCCCTTCCCTCCAGTTATGGGTTAAATAACAGGGTAGGATTTGGGGACCCTGCCCTTAAAAACAAATCCCAATGAATCTTGATACTCAAAAAAAGAAAAAAGTATTACTAGACATAAAACTTATATAAAAAAACAACAATAAATTGTTGAAAGAAAAAGTATTACTAGCAATAAATAAAGAAAATTTAGTTGGCAATAAATGACCTGGTGAGGCTGATATGATATTAAAACAAAAACAACCAACCAACCTTTTATATTTAGTCATTTGATCTACATTGATAACTATGAAATAATAACTGACAAAAGCTTTCAATCAGTTTAGAATAATGCTAAAATAAGAGGAACAAACAGTGTTATAGTAGCAATCATAACACAGTGACTTTAATCAAAATCCCGAAAATAAGAGTTTGCATTGATCAATAATGACAATAATTTGATTGACATAGATAGCAGTTGCTGAAACTCAAAAGGTCTATAAAAATACCTGATATATTAATAAGTTATGAAGATGAAAATGAATATTTGAACTAATTCTTTTAGAAGAAAAAACTCCCTAAAATCTAAATATAAATATATTTACATAATGGTAATTATGATTCTTATTAAAATTAAAAATAAGTAGTGTAAAAATTAAAAACCAAGCAGTAGCTACTGGGATGGAGTAATAAGAAACCTTTTTTTTAAGAATGCTTGCACTCTAAATTTAAAGGTAGAAGAAAGTTTGATGAATATTTAATAAAATGGGTAGTTGGAATAAGAATGTCCCATGTGAATTTTTTCTGAAAAAAAAAAAAAAAAAAAAAAAAAAAAGAGAAGACAAAGACATCCCAGTCTATTTTTTGAAATTCAAATATTATTTATTAAATCACTTATTTTCACTTTTGGAATATCTTTTCAAGTTACATTTAAAATACAAATAAAACATTTTGTAAATGATTTCTAAGATGATTTATTTGACACTCTTAAATGAATTCACTTAGCTCAATCAAATTTATGAGAGGCAATCATGATTATCATTTAAGACCTTACTGGATCAATCATTCTCAAATATTTTTATTTTTGATGTAGGACAAGAAACATTTTATGAAAAGAAAGCATTTTTCTTTTTAAGTAATCATCAGAGAATACTGAGTGTAAACCCACCTATATATAAGTTTTATTTAAGCAGTAAGAATTCTGTCAAATAAGTTTTATTAAATAATGTTCTATTTATCCAAATTTTTATTAAGTTTTTCAAGTTTCTAAATAATCATGCTACTCTCCAAGAAAGCAGTTCACTGTGCTTCCTCGGCCTCACTCTCTCAGCCAACATCAAATAAATGACTACACTGAATCAGTAACTACATTTACAGATAGGAAGTTTGGATCACTGTGTCAAGCCAGGAGTTTTTCTTATAACAATTCATCTTGCACATTTATAAATTTACCATTTTTCCAGGAACTGAATACTGCTTCCATATCTGGTTGGGAGTCCCTGCTATTTATCTTGGGGTTCTCAACAAAAGCCAAAGGAGAATCTGCAATGTAACTGATCCTGATCCCAATTTGGCAGCATAACTTCAGTTGCTTTTTTACTGATGGAATTTTCACAGCTTCTTCACTGATGAGCTTATCCCCCTGGTGCCCCCTCTCCATGAATTTACTCAAGCTACTAGGCTAGCAATTAGGTCTCACTCTTTTACAGTCAAAACAGTCAAATGCATCCACCACTTCTAATCAGCTTCTTTTCTAGCACTTCCTGCCTGTGGAATTTCCTTCTGTATACTTGCTTCCCTGATAGCTAAAATCTCCAAAAGTTTAAGTGCAACATCAATTGCTATTTTTTATCTCCTTTTTTTCTCCATCTTTCTCTTATCATTTCTTCAACACCCACTGTATCTTGTTTTTTTTTGTTTTTCACTCTTCTCTCATTTAACCCCATGTGCACAAGTGGCAGTACTGCCTTGCTTGGAGTGAAACAATCATTAAAAAAAATAAATAGTTGTTTTAGATAATCAGTAAACTTTCCAGTGTTCATTCTTGTTTTCTTTCTGAGTACTTTCAAGTGTAACTTCATTGACAAAAATTTCATTTTTTTGTCTGTTTATGCTTTTTGGTAATATTTATATAATTTTTTGTTATACACATTTCAATAAAAAATCTCCTGAGGAGAAAGAACCCCTGTTTAATGTTGGCTGCTTCCCCAATATTGCATTTTCAAGAATTTTAATTATTTTTTTGTATTGTGTTCTATATAATGTTTTGTTAATTTTATTTACGAAAATTTGTTTTATGTTAATATTATTTTGGTTATTTGTGACATGTTGAAAATTTCCTCACAAAAAAGAGGAATCATGAGTCAATAGAGATGTAGTTCTACAGCAGGATGCTGGGAATATCATAGATTAAACATGAAAGTAACAAATATGTTTTAAGAAAAATGGGGACACTTATGTGCCGAATCAGAAAGAGTTGACATTTCTAGAACATTTAATAAGGAAATAATTTGATACTCACAGGACATATTGAAGAGAAATCATTGAGTAACCTATTGAAGAGGCTTGTGTAAATTGATGGCAGAGCAGAGAGTAGGAGGATAGTGAAAATACAAACTTTACTTAAAGCTACAAAGGAGAGGAAGTTGTGGACAAACATGATTCCCAACATTCTGAATGGACATGGCACACAGAGGAAGAATGCAAGCGGATGTTTATATAAAAATAATCTACAATTTATCCTATGAACTCACATCAATGAGTTTTACTGAACAATGTTTCTGTCACAAACCCCAAGTAATTTCTTTCCAGCTTTCTCTGGTGACATTTACAGGCAAGAAACATTTGAAATCTAAATAATAGGCTTATGCAAATGTCTAAACTATATCAAGATGGTGCTTTTGTAAAGAAAACTATTCTAACATGAACAAAATGTTTTTCTCAGAAGTTTTGTGTAAAATGTTACTTCAAATATCATCTTGTTTGTTATCTGAAGTCATAGAATAATAACAAGATAAATAAATTGAAGTTTTTGAAAAACAAGAGAAAATGGTATAGAAAGATTGCTTAAAACAAGACAATCATTTTTTATATTTTGTTTATTTTTTTATTATTGGTATCACCACAAACAAGACTGTAAAGCCACTAAAATACAAGGGTTACAGAGTGTGAAAAAATTAAGAACAGAAATAATAGTGAGCAGAAAGAGAAAAGAGTAATCAGAAGGACACTAGATAGTGAGTGGCATTATATTTCAATTTTTTAACATTAAATTTGGTTCAAAAACAAGAAAATTGATTTTCTGTGTCGTACAAGAAACTTTTTCTCTCCAGAATCTATCCTTCATATTAGTTTATCATTTGTCCATGCTTAGAATAATTTAAATTTTTGAACATTAAAGTTGACTCAAAAACATCAAGTCAGAAAGGAATTCTATGCTGGTTAAATCTTTACCTTATTTCATATTGCAGCTCTACTTGAATAAAAGTTTATGATACAATATCTGGATTGGTGAGATTTTAACACGGGTCTCATAGTTGGATGCTAATGTTCTAACCAGTCAGCCAGGAATCCATATTAAAAAAAGAACATTATTAATTTTCTTCTTCTGTGTGCTATGTTCCTTCAGAAGGTAGGTTATCATCTCTCTCCACAATTTCCTCTCCTTTGTAGTACTTAACAAATTTTGTCTTTTTGTTATCTGTCACTTAAACCCTGTTCTGCCACCAATTTACTCAAGCTCTCTAGGTTGGTTGCACATTGTTTTTCTCTGTCCCCATTGCCTTCAATCTGTTCTATAAGTACAAGGTAACCAAAAAAGTTCTGTCTGTTTTTTGATTATTCATTGACTGAAATTGAAATATATATGAAATACGCGTAGCAATTGTTTTCAAATTCGAACAGCCAAAGTAGGAACATCAGATGTTATAAAAACACATGCACTGTTCTCAGCCATCAGTTATAAGCTGGACAGCTATGAGAAGGATGGAAGTGTCTAGAGGTCTCGCTCGACTTTATGGCTTCAAAGAGGGCTTATCAGCAGCTGCATCAAGTCCCTCTTGTAAAAGGAAGAGATGATATGCTACCTGATATAAACAGTTATTTTCAAGGAATTAATAGGGCTTCTCTGTTATATCCCAATTATGTAACAACAAATTTAGTACTATACAATTATATTGTTATTAATAAACTTGTAAAAAAATCCTTCTTTTCTTCATTCAATGAATCAAAGAAAATTGTCTATGTACATAACATTGAATGTTTTGGCTAATGATGAACTTCTTTTTCATGTTGACTCAGGTGGTGAAGGTCACAGCATTGAAAAAATGATTATCTGGAGCTCTTCTAATGCATTATTAAATAATTTTTGTAGCAAGGAAAATGATAATATTACTTGTAAGACGTTAAATAAAAAAAGAAAACTTCAAACATTCAACTGAATTTTGAGACATAAAAAAATTTTATGAGTTTGATTTTTAAAAAACAGTAACTTAAACTTATTTAGTTTGAATTAATTTGCTTGAATCTAAATTGTTGCAGTCTTTAATATTTTTAATTAATTTGCTTATTTATTGTTGCTTCTTGTTTGTTCCTAAATTCTAATGGTTGCTTGATTGCTATATTTGAGTGATTCTGATTTAATAATTCTTGCAAAAGTGATTGTGATTTTTCATAATTAAATTAAAAATATGAAAATTTAAGCAGTGTTTGTTAAATTTTTATAATTTAGACGAATAAACGAAAAGTTTTGTCTTTAAAACTGTGTTTATTTACAAACACGACCGACAGTCAGTAGTCAACAATGATGTTTATATTTTCTTATTAATTATTTTTTCTCAATTTTAATTAAAATTAATAAAACCAGCATAAATCAAAACATGTTTTTTTTTTGTTACATTTTAAAAAGTTTTAAAATTTTTATTAAAAAAACAAATTGTGATTATCAACATTGTTATGAAGCAAGGCCTTGGTAATATAGAGGAGGCCCTAGTCAGGCGCCCCTGCCGTTCACCTCAGTGTTCTTGACAGGCTCCAAAGGAGAATCAGTAATGTGATAGGTACTGACTTGGCGGCTCGACTACAGCCATTTCCCCACTGACGAAATGTGGCCTCCCTTTGTCTGTTCTATAAATACTTTCATGGCTTCTGCTCGGATGAACTTAAGTCACTGGTGCCTCCTCAACAGGTGTTTGCTGCAACCAGATTGGCAACTGGGTCCCACCCATTCACAGTTAGGTTAGCCAAATGCAGACGACAATTCTACTCCTGCAGCTTCTTCTCTCACACTTCCTGCCTGTGGAACTTTCTCCCATATTCTTGCTTTCCTGATGGCTACAACCTCCAGAAATTTAAATGCAATGTCAGTACTCATCTATTAACCACTTGACTCTAGCTCTTTCCCCACCCCGTATATTCTTTCCTTTCTCTCCACCTTTGCAACTGTCATCACACCTGCATTCTCATCTTTCTATTGCTTCTTTCTAACTGGTTCGTATTACTCTTCACTCTCTTCTAATTAATCTTTTTACTCTTATGTAGCCCCCCCCCCACCTCATCAGTGGCATTTCCACCTTTCTCGGGGTGAAATGATTAAAAAAAAAAATTGACATTTATTTCTTTTCAGTCTAGATCTGGATTTGACTATAAAATTTTAAAAAACTTCCCTGAGGCTGAGCCTTGATAATTAAAAAATTGTCTAAAACATGTTGAAAATAATGATTGATCAGGTAACATGTAATATTTTACCTACTCCTAAATTTTCTAATTATACCTGACATATTGTCTATCTAGGCATAATAGGCCTTCCTTATTCAGGGGCCAAGTAAGGGGTGTCATAATGTAACTAGTACAGGGCTTTATTTGTCCTAAATCCAGCATTGCACATTCCTAACAGGTGAATCTTTGCCAGACATATTCTAGAAACATGTGGACAAAGAGAAGATGAAAATATTGAGAGGCATGTTCAAGGGTTACAAATACTAGCTTAAAGCATAGAAGTAAAAGAGGATATATATATATATATATATATATATATCCATGTCTATTGAACAGGTGAAGAGGCTCATCCCTTGTTTCCTGTTTAGGATGCGGTTTCCGGCTTTCTCTTTTCCAATCTTTTTACTCTTACATAGCCCCTTGCGCATCAGTGGCGTTATCGCCTTGCTTGGGGTGATATGATTATATATATATATATAATATAAAAGGTTGATTGTTCTGGAAGAATCCAAATTGAAGAAAGTTAATGTTTATGACAAGGTATCTTTTTAAAATTTAGAAAATAGAATTTTAAAAAAGATACCAATGTTAATGTTGATTTTATATTATACACCCTTGTGCAAATTAAAACAAAATAAATAATGTTTTCCTTGGATCTTTCACCCTTTCCTTCATCATGTATACAGTCTCGTGCCGTTTGTTTTTCTCTTCTGAACTCATTTTCCTTTGAGTTTTAGACTGATGGATCCAGTTTGTTTTTTTACCTTGATGACACAACTAACAGTTGAAAGACACCAACAATTTCTGTGATCTTATGTTAAGGCTTGCTAGTGTGTTCATGCAACATTACAATTTTTGTACACTTTCTCGCAGACAATGGCTATAAAACAACTAATCAACAGTTGAGAGAATAGTGTCTGGGCTTGATAAAAATCAATCACAGATGACAATATTTTTCAAGGCCAAATAAATTTCATCACAGACCCTGAAAATAGGTTAGGTTCATATTGCTGCACACCACTGCAAGTAAGCTAATCTAAGGAAAAAAATAGAAATTGATTACACCCTGTCACTTCAGTGGGTCTAAAACTGACCCTATGGTGAAAGAAAGGAAACTGCAGCAGATGTTTCAATTTGTACAAGGTTGTAGCTCTGGATTAATTAGTAGGATTCATATCAGTAATCAGTCTTATCTCCAAATGTCTTACAATCTGAAAATATTTCTTTGATTTAAATAACCTGCAAAATGTTGATAAATCTTGAAAAATAAATCACTCAAAAAAAGAAAAAAAAATCACTCAATAAATAGTAATGGAAAAGTGACAGCAATTTAACAATTTCAAAGCCTCAAAAAAGTTGTCACTGTAATCCAATGTAAATTTAATTAATTATAGCATCAATAAACTATGAGAAATAAAATTGATTTAAAACTCAAAACCACTTAACAGGCTGAGGAGTTCAAAAGCAATAAAATAAAATAGTAAGTTTTCACAAGTTTTAAATTCATTTTATTTCTTATAGTTTATTTGTGTTTATATGTATAATAGAAATCAAAAACTATATATATATATGTAGATAGGTATGAGTTTGTAACCCTGGGTTTCAAACTCACACCTATCTATATGAATATGTTTACTCTATCACTGATATTGAGCACTTTTAAATAAGTACCAAGCATATATAATATGTAAACAATATAATATATATAACAAATTACATATATATATATATATATATATATTGATATTTATAATTATATACATACACTTTTCATATATATATATATATATATATATATTTTTTTTTTTTTAAACATTTCACCCCAAGCAAGGCATTCCACTGCCACTATTGCGCAGGGGGTTACATAAGGGAAAGTGATGAGAAAGAGTGGTGAGTTATAGAAAATGTTGGAAGAAGGGTGATAAATGGACAAGGATACTGAGGATGAGGGAGGAGTAGATGGGGAGAGTGTTCAAGAGAATGGATGTGAGTTAGTGTGATAAGAGGTGTCTATTGACTTTACATTTAAATTCCTGGAGATTATAGCTGTCGGGGAAGCAAGTATATGGAAGGGAATTATACAGGCGGGAAATGCAAGAAAAGAAGCTGTTAGAGTAGAAATTGTGGTTACATCTTATCTGCTTCACTGTAAAAGAGTGGGACCTAGTTGCTAATCTAGTATCCCATGCATACCTAAGGGGCATCAGTGATCTAAGTTTATCGGAGCAAAAGCCATGAAAGTATTTATAGAAGAGCCATAGGGAAGCCACATCACACTGGTGAGAGAGTGACTGCAGCCGGGCTGCCAAGTCAGTATCAATCACATTACAGATTCTCTGTTGTATTTTGTCAAGAACCCCGAAAACTGGGGCAAAGAATGGCTTGTTAATTTTAACTCCTCCAAAACTAAACCATTCTCTATTAATCATCTGAAAGACCCATCTCTGCCTTCAATTACCATGGCTGATGCTAACCTCCAGGAAAGTAACTTCTTGCGCCTTCTCAGACGAACATTCTCAGCTGACATTAAGTGAAAAGATTATATTGAATCCATTGCTAGGTCAGCTGAGAAAGTCAATTTTCTATATTGTGCAAGAAAATTTTTCTCTCCAGAATCTATCCTACATATAAGTTTATCATTTGTCCAGGCTTAGAATATTGCTGCCACCTATGGTCTGGTGCTCTTGTTATTTATCTGGAAGTCCTTGATAAAATCCAAAAAAGGAGTTAGTAATATTATTGGTTTTGGTTTGGTGTCTTGGCTTCAGTCATTTTTTCACTGCTCTTTGTGCTTTTTCTACAAATATTTTCATAGTAATTGTTTGGATGAGCTTGTTTCCATGGAACCTAGAATTTTTGAATTTAAATAGTACTAAACTGGCATTAGGATCTCATCAATAGACATAACTGCAAATTTTATGTTAGCAGTTTCATTATTCACCCTTCTCACTTATGGAACTCCATGCTTTCCAGACAACTTTAATCTTCAAAAATTTAAATACAATGTCATATATGGTCCTCCTGATTACACTTTTTTCTGTTCCTAATTCTTTCACACTCGCTTACGGCCATATCACGTTGAATACACTGGTTCTTGCTTGATCACCGAAGTTAAACAACATTGAGCCTGGTCAGTACTTAGATGGGTAACCGCTTGGGAATACCAGATGCTGTAAGCATTTAGTGACAGATGTGCATTGTGGTGCTTGGAAAGAGAAATCAGTGAGCCAAGTTTGAATTCCAGTTGAATACCCTGCATTCACTTAAGTACTGGTACCCTTGGGAAAGGTATTAATCCGTCCCTTCCCTCCAGTTATGAGTTAAATAACAGGGTAGGACTTGGGAACCCTGCCCTTAAAAACAAATCCCAATGAATCTTCATACTCAAAAAAGAAAACAATATTACTAGACACAAAACTTATATAAAAACAACAATAAATTGTTGAAATAAAAAGGTATTACCAGCAATAAATAAATAAATAAATAAAAAAAATTAGTTGGTATTAAATGACCCGCTGAGGTTGATATGCCATAAAACAAAACAACCAACCAACCAATCATTCATACTCATTAACTTCTTGTGTCTAAGTGGTTTTACTGCCTTGCTTGGGATGAATTGATTAAAAACAAATATTTGTATAATTTTCACTTGATAACTTTCATTCACTTATTCTCATTCTAATAAGTAGAGAGTGATTGCAGTGATAACTTACTGATATATTTAACAAAACATGGCTATGATATGTAGTAATTAAGTCTAATTGATTTATAGTTCATCCATTTGGATGTTTTAATATAGTTACAATGCTACATGGTTAAAATATATTGCTAAAAGCAAAGTCAATAATCTAAAGACTAGCTTGTCTAATCTAATTAATTTTATTCAATCAAATTCAATGATACTTCAACCATGTAAGCCTCTCAGATTCAGTTGGATAAATCTACTGAATTTAACTAATACCTGCATTACTAATTTGAATTGATTCCAAGATTTTAAATATATTTTTCACTTTTTTAATATATATTAATAGATTTTAAATATATTTTTCATTTTTCTTTATACTTCTTTCATCTAAACTTATTTATAACTGGAACTTTGTCTGTGTGTCTGTGTGTGTGTGTGTGTGTGTGTGTGTGTATCCGTTACCTATAGACTCCGAAACGGCTGAACCAATTTTCTTGAAAATTTACACAGTTGTACTATAAGCATCTGCAAGTGTTCTTAGCTAGATTTTGTGTAAAAATACCCGCAATAAATATCAAAAATCGATAATCAAAAAAATCGGGTGGTCCGATTTTAATCAAATTTGATACACTCATAGACAAAGACATAAGATATGATATTCAGAATTTTCAAGGTTGCAGTTCTTACATTAGTGCAGAAAATCAATAATATATATATAAAAGGCAAGATGATTATGTGTGTGTGTCTGTTTATCTGTCTGTATGTTCTTTATACAAATCCATAATTTTTATCTGATTCTCACCAAATTTCACACAAATATTCTTTAGGCTGAGTCTGAGCTCCAGGACCATGAATTCATTTTAAAGTTTTCATTACACCCGAGCAACGCCGGGCTATACTGCTAGTATATACATAAACATTTATAGAGTTACCTCTTCCAGTAGGAAGTGCTTCACAGTATAGAATTCCTGGCATGCTGCGCACACCGGAGGGTCATTAACGGAAGGATGTGCATTGTGCTGCAGTGGATATTGACTCGGAATGTCAAATCGGGGAGCCGAGTTCGAATTCCAGTTGAATTCTTCGCATTCACTTATGCACAAATATCCTTGGGAAAGGTATTAATCTGTCTCTTCCCTCCAGTTATGGGTTAAATAATAGGACAGATTGGGTTCTATAGCCTTGGCTGGCAACCATTTACCACTGAAAGCAATGGTAACCTACTGCAGGACAATCTTCTGCACAGTCAGTCATGTCTCTTTTGAGACATGATCGCCCAAAGTGTGTATCACATATGGCACTTAACTGATTCATTAATGAATGAATGAATTGTATACTGAATAAATTTCTTTATTTAGAAAACTTTTGACAGATATTTTTTGTGGTTCTGTTTCACCTCCACTTTTTGATATCTCATGTGTATGTTTTTATTTGGGTAAAGGTGGCAGCAATATTTTATAGTTACATAAAGTAAAATCCCTGAGGATGTTGTTTCAGTAAAAAGAATTACATAATATTAGGTGTGAACATATGATAAATCCGTCCTAAATCTTACCAAATTCATTCAATAAAACTCAGAAAATATTTTTTCTGGCTGTTGGTGCTTCCATAATTTAATAAAATTTTTTTTTTTCAGATTGGACATTAATGTCTGCACATAATTTTTATAATTTATAATTACTTGTATGGTTTTTGAAATGTATCTCATTGCTGCTCATAAGAAATTTTTTTTCTTATTATTAATTAACAACATGTTTGAAGAAGTGAAAAATAGAAAGATTGATAACATTTTCTAGTTTTTCATTATAGCAACTGTTTGAATATTTTTTTGTACGGATGTTTAAAAAAAGAAATAATTCTGAAATATTGCTTTTGATTACTTTTTCATATCGAAAAAGTAATATAATAATTAAATAACTCTTAAATTAGGAATAATTAAAAAACACACATTGGATGCAGTTAGATATTTTATGTCATCAAGCAGGTATGAAGACAAGAAAAAATATAAGCAATGAATTAAAATAAAAAGTATAATTTAAAGAAAAAGAAAATCTTTTAACACAATGCAAAAAAAATTAATTCTGATAAGTTTCATAAAATCACGTAGAATAAAAATTAAAAGTATTGGTTATATAATGTTAAAGATAATTTATTTTTAAACATAAGTACCAATATCTTGATTATTGCACTGCTGTTATTCCATATTTCTAGTAAAGGTTATGATTATGCACTTTTTATTTTTGACCCCACAGGCTGAAACGTAAGTTCAAAGAAGTCATATAAAATTATTTAAAATGTGTTTGTTGTTCTTTTCATTTTTTGTTTATTTATTTTTTTTTTAGAAAGTCCTTCACAGTGCGTAATATTTATTAATTTAATCTTCTGAATTTTAATGATAGCTTCAGGGTAGGTGTTATCACTGCTTTCATTCCAATTCCAGATTATACTTTGTTTTGGAAAAATTTATTTTGAATCCTATTTCTTGCAACACTTGTTTGAGGATGTTCAATTTTTTTTTTCCCAAGATCTTCTATGTGCCCTGTCCTTTCAGGAAGTAGGCGATCATAGCCTTCTACGTTTCCCTGTCCCTGGTGGCTCTGAGCACGCTTTCTCCTGTTACACCATGCAATCCTTGTTCCGTCATCCACCTGATTAGGTCCTGCAAATATGTTATCCATTGCTTTCCTCTGTCTCTCCTTCCCTCTATCTGGCCTGTTAATATTAGATTCTCCAGGCCCTCCTTCATCATTGCATGTCCCAGAAACTTCAGCTGTCTCTTTCTGATGCTCAGTATTAATTTCCTTTTGTTTCCATCATTTCCAAGACCTCATCATTGCTTACATGCTTGATCCATGATATTCACAGCATCCTTCTGTAGAACCACATTTCAGCATTGTCCTAATATCAATACCTATGATATCAGCAGTCAATATATTGGCCTTAGAGAAGAAAGGAGGAATGCTTTTTTTTTCCTATAAGTATATTTTTAAAATTAAGACTAATAAATATTTATCTAAATTTATTTATAAATGGAACTTTGTGTGTGTGTGTGTGTGTGTGTCTGTGTGTATCCATTACCTATAGACTCTGAAACACCTGAACCGATTTTCTTGAAAATTTACACAGTTGTACTATAAGTGTCTACAAGTGTTCTTAGCTAGGTTCTGTGTCAAGGTACCCCTGATAAATATCGAAAATCGAAAAAATCGGGTTATAGAAAGAGTGGTCCGATTTTAATCAAATTTGATACACTCATAGACAAAGACATAAGAAATGATATTCAGAATTTTCAAGGTTGCAGTTCTTACAATAGTGCAGAAAATTGATAATAAATATATATATATATATATATATATATATATATATAAAAGGCAAGATGTTTGTGTGTGTGTGTCCCCATTTATCTGCCTGTATATCTGTATTTTTTCAGCCCTTTTATTTTAGTTTTTGCTTTAGGTTTGGCTCTAAGTAGGTATAATTGTAGTTCTTAATCTCAGCTATGATATCATTTACTCAGAGGACTTATTTAGCCTTCAAAATTCAGTTTACGGCAAAAAAACTTATTTGATATCGATACCAGGAAATCAAAATTTGACTTACATCCATTCATTTTTCTTTCAGTCTACTGTTTCACTTTAACTGGAAACAACTATTGCTTTTTAGTCTTTCGTGCCAATGTCCAAAGAGTCTGAGCTCCAGGACCACGGATTAGTGTTAAAGCTTTCATTACACCCGAGCAACGCCAGGCTATACTGCTAGTGTACACAAATACAAAGGTCTGACTTTCCAAAACAATAACCAAGTGTCAAAAATAAGTAAAACTAAGAATGTGGTTTGTATTTACATCAGTCAAAAAAACAACAATATATTTGTGTTTGTTAATTAACAAGAATCAATATTTATCTATACTTCTGAGATGAGATATTATTTACATTATTCGAACTGTTGTCTTCATCTTTATTGCTGTGTTTATAACATTTTCTCAAGGACACATGGCCCAGTGGATATAGACATTGGTTAGTTCTAGTAATTTGTCCCAAAGACTTGTGAATTCAATACCTGGCTACAGCAGTGGTGAGCAAATAACTTAGAGACTTGAGTTAAAGGGAGATAACTACATGGCATTCAGATGTGATATCGCACATGGAACAAGAATGATATACCCCAGTGATCAAAATAAAAGGTTTGAAGTTCCCAGCACCTGAAGAAGGCTGGAGCATACAATGGCTGAAATATTGTAAACATGGCAATAAAGATGAGGACAACAGTCTGATCAATGTAAATAATATAAGAATGGATGAAATTGGATGAAGTTATCAAGTTACAAAGGACTCAATCAATCAACTAATGTACAACAGACACCAACTTCAAAAGATGTTAATAAAATGCCTCATATTTGTGTTAGGCTAACAATACTCAGTTTGTGTCAGTAAAATAATTAAACAATAAACAACTTAATGATTAAAAGTTACAAAGCAATCTGCAGAAATTAGAAAACATATTATGAAGAGCTGAAACTAAATCCTAACCAAAATATAAAATAAAATATTTTATTTCCCTTGTCCTATTATAGTTATTACATGACACTACTGAAATAGACTAGTTCACTCAGAAAAAAAGAAAGGAGAACATTTTTGGGGAAGGGAGGGGTGAATAATTTTTGTAAATTCTTCTTCTATGTGCCCTGTACCTTCAGGACGTAGGCGATAATGGATCTCCACGTCTCCCTATCCCTTGTGGCTCTTAGTATGTTTGCTCCTGTTGCTCCTGACAACCCCCGTTCCGTCATCCACCTGATCAGACCCTGCAAATATGTTATCCGCTGCCTTCCTCTGTCTCTCCTTCCTTCTATCTGTCCAGTCGGTATCAGGTTCTCCAGGCTCTCCTTCCTCATTGCATGTCCCAGGAACTTCAGTTGTCTCTTCCTGATGCTCAGCATCAATTTCCTTTTGTTGCCATTCTTTCTAACACCTCGTCGTTGCTTGTATGCTCAGTCCATGATATCCGTAGCATCCTTCTGTAGAACCACATTTCGGTCGCTTCCAGTTTTGTCCTCATTTTCGATCTCCCTCAGAGCACCAACATTTATCAGAATGAAAAAAAAAGTTATTTTTTATCAATTTAATAACTCCGTATACTAGTGGCACCTCGTAATATTGATATAGTGTAAAACTGATCCTTAACTTTTATTGGACTTTAGTGTTATTTAAAAACATCATGTTTGAAACTGTGCTTATATCATTGATAGATATTTTTTTGAAAAATTTTTTTTCTTTTTTGCTCAGACTTTTTCAAAAGGGGATTATAACTATTTACATTAAAGAATAAGTGGATGTATAGTTTTATTAATTCAGATAAATTTTTCTTTTTTAATGTGAAATGTATACATCCATTTCTTCTATTTTTGTGTACAGAACAGGTAAACCCAGATAACTGTAAAAAGTCAGGGGTCAATTTTACACTGTACTGATATTATGAACAGAACACTCCTTTCAAAATAACAAAAAATATCAATATTTTTTTTTATTAGGAAAAATGTTGCGCCACGAGGATCATTTAGGAAGATCTAATGAGTGCTAATGCACAAAAATTATTACCAAAAAACCTTTTCCCTATGTTTATGAGTGAACCAAATTATTTAGGTAGTGCCCATATAATATTTTAAATATACATGATGTCCCACAAAATGTAATTACTTTTTCACTTCCTATAACTTCATGCAAATTTATAAATATTTGTAAATATGCATTTAATATTTAATTTGAACCGTTAATCTTCTTTGACTCAATGAATATTAATATTCCTTAATTTTAACCATTAATCTTGTTTGCAGGTCAATAAACACTAATTTATTGTCATTTATAGACTGAGTACATTTTTGGGGGACACCTTAAAGATTTAAATATAACAAGTATTATGGAAAAAGAGTTCATGCATTTTTATCTGTTTAGAGGCACTACATGAGGTAACCTACATAAGAAAACCTTTATTTGGTTATTTCTACTTTTTAACTATACATTTTACCAAAACTTAAAATGTTATCTGCTTTTTTGTAAATCATCTGTTTCCGAATATGACTCATGATTCCAGGAATGTCTACTTGATTTAAATTGAGAAAAGAGCTTATCTGGTAATGCTTAAATATATCTGTCATTCAAATAAATAATTACAGTGATAATAACATACAGGATATAGATGAAAGAATGGGTGTATACAGAAAATCAAAAAAGATTTTTCTTAACCTGATATTAAAGGACTTTGAATTTCAAGTGCCATTTATTTTATTCAGTGCATGCAAAGAAGTTGTATTTTTTTTTGCAGAAATAGAATTTGAATATTTTAAACAGAAACCAAAAAGAAAAATTCAGAGATTTTTGTGAGAAAAATTCCTTTTGATAATGCTTTCCACTTATGAGCAGTTTCTTGAATGCACTTACATATTTTGAAAGCTTGAAAGGTTACTATCTCTGTTCTTAAAGAAGTATGTTAAAATGCATGCCAATTACCTGAGGCAATATTGGCTGTACTTTGCCAGAAAATAAAAGGAATGATATTGAAAATTCTTAGAACTGCTTTCTCTCAAAACTTCTCAAACAATGTATTTTTGATATCTGTCACATTTTCCAAATTAGTTTCTTTTTTTTTTTTTTTAAATCAATTCACCCAAGCAAGGCATTTCACTGCCGCTATTGCACAGGGGGTTATATCAGGGAAAGTGATGAGAAAGACTGATTTGTTATAGGAAATATCAGAAGGAGAGTGATAGACGGGTAAGGATAATGAGGATAGGGATTGGGTAGATCCTAAGAGTGTTTAAGAGAATGGATGCGAGTTAGTGTGTTAGGAGGTGTCTATTTATCTCCTGGAGATTGTAGCTGTTGGGGAAGCAAGTATGTGGAAGGAAATTCCACAGGCGGGAAGTGCGAGAAAAGAAGCTGTTGGAGTAGAATTTGCAGTTACATCTTATCTGTTTCATTGTAAAAGGGTGGGACCTAGTTGCTAATCTAGTATCTTGTGCAAATTCATACCTAGTGGGCACCAGTGATCTAAGTTCATTGGAACAGTAGCTGTAAAAGTATTTATAGAAGAGGCACAGAGAATCCACGTCACGCTGAGCTGCCAAGTCGGTATTGATCACATTACATATTCTCCGTTGTATTTAGTCAAGAACCCCGAGGAGAATAGCAGGGGCAGCCAACCAGATGTGGCAGCACTATTCAATACACAGGGGGATAGCAGATTTATATATGTGCAGGATAGATTCAGACGGAAAAAACTTCAGGGCCCTGCACAGAGAACCGAATTTCATAGCAGTGGATTTATAGATTTGATATTGTCATTCCACTTGAGGTCCATTGAGAGTGTGAAGCCAAGGAGGCATAGGGTTTTACTCTCTGGCAGCGAGGTTTGCTTTGTCACCCACACCAGATTTTTGATCGAGGTGAGTGTAAACTGTGGTGTCATCGGTGTACATGCCTACTTGAGATCTTATGGCATCAGGGAGATCATTAATGTAGATCAGAAAGAGCATAGAACCTAGGATACAGCCCTGAGGGACACCTGTGTTCATATGGTAGTTTTAGGAGGCATGTTCGTTTAATACCACCTTCATTGTGCGGTTAGAGAGGAATGACTGGATTAGGTCAAACAAATGTCCAGTTATACCATAGCTCCACAGTTTGCTTTGGAGATATCCAAGGCAACGGTTCAGGCTTCGCCATTTTTGTCAAGAGCCTAATATATATACTCGGTGATGGTTGTTAGCATATCAGCAGTATACCTGGTGAAATGGAAACCATACTGTTTGTCCAAGAGGAGCCTGTGGGCTGTGAGATGCTGAACCACCTTGGCGTTGATAATGGCTTCGAACACTTTGCCAAAGATCGGAAGAAGGCCGATAAGGTGGTAATTTGTGGGGTCTGAGGGTTCTCCAGTATTCTTAAATATAGGAACTACAAAAGAAGACTTCCAACAGGCAGGAAAGCAGGAAGCAGATAGGCAGTAGTTGTAGAGCTTAGAGAGGACAGAGGAGAGTTCAGGGGCACATTTCTTCAAGACTATGATTGGGATTCCGTCCCCTCCACTCGCTTTGTAAGGGCCAAGTTTTGAGATTATGTTAGAGACCAGCGAGGGTGTAATGTGTACGTCATTCAGTTGAGCCTCAGTTCTAGGTAGGAATTCAGGTGCAGATAATTCAAATGGATCCAGTCTTGAATTGGTGGAGAATCTGCGAGCCTTGTCCGCAGAGGAGGTGAGGACCGCAGATTCATTGATTGGGTGTGGGGTATTGAGGTCTTACTCTTGTTAAGCACACTTTTACAGAGTCGTCAGTAGTCTTTGGTGCTGAACTTACAGGATGCCATGCATTGCTTCGTTCTGGCAGCAAACAACATCTTAGCTTTGTTAAGTATCTTTTTACACTTATTACGAGCTGAGGTGAAAAGGCTCCTGTTTTGATCCAATGCATGGCTTTGACAGAGCCGGAGGAAATGATTCCGGTGGGCAATGGTGGCTGAGCAAGCAGGTGAGAACCAAGGAGACGAATGGGATTTAAGCTGAAATTTCCTGGCAGAGATGAAAGCCTTGATGCCAGCTTTAACCCAAGAGGTGACCTCAGATGCAGTCTTCGATGGGAAGACTAAAAAAGTTGTTCCAAGGGACATCACACAGAAAGTCTCGGAACGAATCCCAGTCTGCTTTTTGGTAGTAGTAGGATATTCTGCTGGTCTGGGTTTCTTGATTAGAGCGGGAGTGGAATGAGATGTTGATGGAAACTACGGCATGGTCAGTTTCTGAAAGGGCAGAGCTGCCTGGTAGTGCAAGAGTCTGGGATGGAAGTGAAGCAGAGGTCTAGTAGTGAGTCCCTTCCATTAGGGTTATTGGAGAAATGCTTGGAGAAGTCCACCACTTGCGTAAGGGATTGAAAAGTTAATGATGTGACACCAGCAGGGTTGGTGGCAGAGTTTTCCAGCCACTTGGTGTGGTGGGTGTTAAAGTCACCAAACACAAATATATGGGCAGATGAATGAGAAGAAATGGCCTTGTCGATATTGTTAGAGATGCTATCAAGTACCAAACAGTCAGAGGAGGAGGGGGAGTGGTAGAGAAAGAAGAGATAGCTAATCGAGCTTAGAAGTGAGAGACGGAAGCACATGAAAGAATGATCCAAGAATTCAAGAGATGTTACCCTAGCTAGAGGGAGGTGTTCGCTGACATAAACACCAAGCTCATGCATATGGACATTGGAGTCCTTCCTGAAGAGGGGAAGGTAACCAGGAATGTAAAACTCAGAAGAGGGGATAGAAGGGTCCAGGTTAGTTTCACATACCTTCATCTTTGTTATTTTTATCATATTTTTGATATGGTTTTAACCACCATTTCAAGGTATATTCCAGTGGAATTTAGAAATTGTTTTATAAATTTTTAACAAAAATACCACTTTTTAACAAAAAGTAGCATTTATTTAATGAACTTGTTAAGATTTGATATTCTTGTAAGGAAAAATAGTAATCCCATATGAAAACTAGTTGTAACAAGCCACCTAAAGAAGGCTGAAAAATTATGATTAAAATCACAAAGATGAAAATATGAAGGATTCGTTTTTTAAATTTAAATATTGTCTTTTGATGAATTTAATTACCAAAAATATGATTTATTTCCATACTAATCTGTTCAACTGTCAATTTAGCTAGCATTTCTACCTTTGTTTTGTTGGACTTTTCAGACATCTCTCAAATTCATTCTCTCAGAAAATAAAGATTTTAAGTGGATGTGCAGGTGGTATAATGGTTAGTGGCTCAAAATAAGAAAGCCCAGTTCAATTCCAAGTTTGAAAAATTTGGAGTCCAAAATTATGGCTGCATTTTCATTTGGATGTGCAGGTGGTGTAATAGTTAGAGACTCGAAATGAAAAATCATGAGCAGAGTTTGAATTCCAGCCAAGATAATTGCATTCCTTTTCCACAAACACTCTTGGGAAATCTATAAGTGCATCTCTTCTCTCCCAACTATGGGATAATAGCAGGGCAGACTCCTATTCATGGCTGGTAACCAGTCTTGGAGAAGGAAAACTTTGTATTCAAAGCTATTGGTGGAGCACATAATTAAACTGTAACTAAGGTCTGTTCAACATAGTTGCAGTATAAAGAACAGATTGGTTCTGTGGGTGTTTAATAATTACAAATGAACCTGAGTAGATGAGTATGTTCGGAAACAAGGAATCATTTGAAATTAAATTTTATTCTCCAAAAATTTTCTAATTAAATCTAACTCAATAAAACAAAACATCTGTAATTTTCAGATGAGTTATTATCACTAACTCATTAAATGACTGAATTTATTCTTTTTGTTGTTTTCTTTAACACTTGAGTCTCATTCATATGTACAGTCTGTATGGAAAAAGACAATGGGATGTGTCTTTTTTTCTTGTTAGTGCAAATGAGAAATTAGTAGCAAAGAGAGTAGAAACCCCACCTTTCCAATATGGTCTGTACACATTAAGATGATAGTTACAAAAGAATAAAAAAAACTACCAAGAAGATATTTATTTTTTTACCTGACTTCCTCAGTCTCAAAAATATTTTTGTTATAATTAAGAAACAAATATCATTAGCAAAAATGTATAGTTTTAAAATTGATTTTTTAAAAGTCTTTATCAAAATGTCTTGTTGATAATCATTTCCCAAGAAGCAAAAGGTATGCAATTTCCCTGATCAACTAGTTCATTTGTTTAGTTAACTGATTTGTTCATTTAATATTTTTTAAAAGTTTTCTGTATAATTGTTGAAAATCAGTTTAAAATATATGAGGGTAGATCAATAAATCTGCAGCCTAACATGGACTAATTAGCTGGATTTTTCAATATATGTTTGATCTACATTCCCTACTGAATTAAGTGCATTAAAAAGAAAGAGATTATGTTGAAATTTTATTTTATTTTTTTTTTCAATCATATCACCCCAAGCAAGGCAGTAATGCCACTGATGTGCAAGGGGCTACGTAAGAGTGAAAAGATTGGAAAAGAGAAAGCCAGAAACCACATCCTAAACAGGAAACAAGGGATGAGCCACTTCACCCGTTCAATAGACGTGGATGGAGTGTGAACCGGGCGAATAGTTTAGTCTATCTACTCCAATTAAGTATAGTCATTTATTGTGTAAAATCAATGATTTCATTTTTTTTCATCATTATACTTTGGACGTACTGACATACGTAAATCGGAATTAATTTGTCAAATTACGTAAGTGTTATGCACCTATAGAAAGAATAAAAAAAAAATGAAAAAAAAAATTAATTTTCTGATAAGAAGCACAGGTGAGAAATTTATGATAATAATTCATATTCTGAATTGAATGGTAAATACCACTGTGAAAAAAACTTATTTAGAAGTAAGCATTTTTCTTTACTTCATTGTGACAGTGTTCAAATTTATTTTGATTTACATTCATCATCACTGAAGATTTAAAGAATATTATATTTCAACATTTAATTTTTCCCTAGCAATTTTTGATATCAATATTTCCTGGTTAGAATTTGTTAATCTTGTGTTTATAGTTAGTATATTATAAACACACATAAAAGGAACAGTAAAATTACAAATAAAACAAGACTTATTATTGATGAAATTGTGTTAAAAACACAAACCAACTTGAACTAACCTGAATAATTTAAATGATGAACTGACACTAGGGCTTCTTGTCAACGACTGCTTGCTGGAAAACTTTCTGTAATAATAGCAACTCTTTATTATGGTTTAAAAACAGACAAAAACCATCATTTTGCTATCATTAGTTCAATGAAAAATTATGAAGAGAAAATAGTTTGTTAAACCAGGAAAAATCATTCTAGATATATGAAAATTAAGTATGAATTCTCTTTAGGTGAAGATCTTTAAAATCATTTTAAATTTTAATAATAATAGGTTTCATTAAATAATATAGACATGTTTATTTTCATAATCATTCTTTCTAGTTCTGTAATCAGATCTTTCACTTTAAATTGAAATTCATTAAGGAAAACGCAATAGTTTTTTCTTATCCAAGTAATTTTGATCTCCTCCAAGATAATCCTGCAAAAAAAAATTATTAACTGTGATTGTTGTGACAGTTATTCTTGAAAACACACATGAGTCTGCTGTTATAATTATCAAAAATTCCAAATTCATCGGTTGTAGCTATGGTGTTTATTTCAAAACAAGCCTTACAATGTACAACATTTTCCTTCATGAATTTCAACTTAACATCAAAAAGCTGATTAGAGAAATAAAAAGAGTTATAATAAATATAGACATAATATGCTTATGTTATTCAATGAAACATCTTTAATAAATATATGCTATCCACACACACACACACAAAGTACAAAGAGATTCTCTGAGTAGATTCATGCCAACTTTAATGTTTCAGGACACTTTTATAATATCTCATTCATCAGGGCTGTTTGCCATTAGGCCTGGTTTTTTCTTGTTTATATAAAACATGGTGTGGATTTTGTGAGAGTGGTTTTGTTTGTGATTAGTTTATTTTTCCTTTTTATTGTGTACTTGTTTGATTTATTTTTATTGTTTGTATTTGTGTGTGTGTGTGAATGAGTATTTGCTTAATTGGGTTTGGTCCTTGCTGTATTGAACTCTTATTGGTTTGACATTTTTCTTAATGCTTTGCTACATGACACTTTATTTTTTCTGTGTCATGGTTGGGTGTTTTTTTGCATATTTGTGTTTGTGGGCTTAATATATTTCTTTTTATTTTTTGTTTGGTGATTGATTGTATAATTTTTCTGTTTTAGTCATGAATAGGTGTTTGTAAGTACTTTTATTTTTTGTATTTATATTACTTGTATGTTTTGTTTTTGTTTATTATTTTATCTTTATAATCATGATTTAGTATTTGTATTCATATTTTTAACTTTTAATTTTTTTTTATTTATACTGTCTGTATGTTTTGTTGCTACTTATTGTTGTATGTGTTTCAATGTAACTATTTATTCGCTTGTTTACATTTTCCCATTATCTTGTCTGTTTTGTTTAATATCTTAATTTGATTTTAAAAACTGATTATTGTTAACTTCACTTCCAGGTATAATATACAACTTTTGCTATTATTGCTCTTTTTAATTTAATTTTGGTGGTAATGTTTTCTTTCTGGTTCTATATATTTTTTTGATAAACTTGTGTTGTTCTTGAATTTTTCTGTGTTAAATGATATTGTCATGGTAGCTTTGGATATTATATTGTTGGTAAGACATTTATTAGCAAGTGGACAATTGTGATTCTTTCAGCAGTTACATTTGTTCATATTGTCTCGTTGGTTTGTGTTGTTGTTATTGCTTTTATTAAGTATTTTCGTGTTGTGTTTGGTTATTATTTTTTCCATATTTTCCATGTACCTGATTTTGACTTTTTGATAGTTTGTTGTGTTTTGGGAAGTGTTTTGCTATTATATTGAAAAATATTTTTCCTATTTTTGCTTTTATATTATTGTTGTAGGGCGGATTAAACTAGATTATGTTTTTTTTTCTTTTATGTTCATAGGTAGCCTTTTGTTTATGGATTTGGGTATATGTCTCAATATATTTGAAGGATGAGTGGAATTTTTGTTGATATATATGAGGTTGTTGTTTTCTTTGCTGTATGGTTTTAATTTGTTGTTGCTTGAGTGTTATATCTAAGAAATTTACGATTTTTTGATTTGTTTTTATGTTCATTGTAAATTGTTAAGTACGGAAGATTTTATTTTGCTTTCTAATGTTTTACGTGTTTATACCATTACAGTTTCTTAGAATTATAAGTCTGTTGTCTCTGTATAAACCTGTGTCTTTTTTGTTAGTTTGTTGATAATGTAAATGCTTATAATTTTTCATATTTCTGTACTGTCATAATTTCCCATTGTTACGTTAAAGTTGTAGTCATTGTTGGTGGGAGTGTTGCAATTTTATTGACATATGTTATAGTATGGATTTTCAGCAATGTTTGATAATGTTTAGGTATTCTTCTGAGATGTCTATATTGATATTGTTTTGCTGTGCATTATTTAGTGTTTAGAAATCTTTTATCTCTGTTTGAATGAACATTCCTCTTTGTTAGTAATATTGTTGACCTTATATATATATATATATATATATATATATATATATATATTTCATGACCTAAGTGTGTCCTATTCAAGTTAACATCTTAAAGCTTTGAAGGCCATCTATATTCAGTCTTTAAAGCCTTCTCTGTGTAAACAGAGAGAGCATATATTTGTCTCATAACAGTTTTTTTTTTTTCTTACATCTTTTTCATTATTATTTAAAAAAAGAACATTAATTCTTTATTCACCTTGATTTGGCTCTGTTGAGTGAGGTGTGAAACCAGTTGGTCAACCTGTTTTTAGTTTTGTTTTTATATATATATATATATACATATTATAGGATATATTGCTTTTTAAACCAGACTCTTGGATAGATTTAGATAATTAGGGCATGATATCACAAAATCACATGCAAAAATTTTGTTAATATTTCAATTCCATTTGAAAAAATGCAATTAAAATCAAATTAATATCTCAGAGATTGTTGCATTGTTAAATGAAATAAATGAACAGGCTGATTTATTCTATAGTAAGATAAACTGAATTTTTTTTTTAAACTGGAAAAAACTTTCTGAAATCTTCCTTTAAGACTCTTATACTGAAAATTTTGATGGTATGATTACATAAATATTTAGATTGAATTAGCTTTCATATAATATAAAATTTATTTATTAAAATAGCAAACATTTTTGATTTGCAGTTGAAATTAATTTTCAATCAAACATTTCCCAAATTAATGGCTTTTTAAACATATTTTGAATACTGATTTTTTATTGCATTTTTTTCAAAAGAAATTTAAAGCTACAAAACAAGAATATGGTGTATATTTTTATCTCCCTCAGAGCCAATTACCTAGATATGTCCAATGTAGATTTTGAGAAAAAAGGGTAAAAATAACCTACCCTTATATATCTATAAGTTACATAAATTAATAAATATTTATATGAGGTTACACACATGAATAGTAGTATTATTCATGTGTTAATAAAATAGCACTTAATTTAGTATAAACAGATCTATTAATAATATATGTGTATATATAATGTCCTATGTTGATGACACAACTCAGAGTTTCTTGTGTTAAGCAATCATCAGGTGCATATTCAGTCAGTTAAGTGCCATAAGTGATAAACACTTGGGCGTTCATGTCTTGAAAGAGACATTACTGACTAGGTAGAAGATTATCCCACAGTAGGTTGCCATTACTTTCTGTGGTAGACTGGTTGCCAGCCAAGGCTATAGAACCCAATCTGTCCTGTTATTTAACCCGTAACTGGAGGGAAGGGACTGATTAATACCTTTCTCAAGGGTATTTGCATGTAAGTGAATGCAAAGAATTCAACTGGAATTTGAACCCGACTTTCCGATTTTGCATTCTGAGCACCACAAAATTACATTATTAATATTATTAGTTTGTAATATCCACCTAATGATTGCATAACACATGAAACTGAGTTGTGCCATTAATATAGGACTATTTATATATAGATGGTTTTTAGTTGTGATAAGGTTTAGCACTAAGATAATTTTTTGGAATGTTTTTTCAATAGTTTTACTGATAAAAGTATTCTGGCAAACAATTTTTTTATTTAAAGTGCTTGTTATCAGGGTAGAGATAGAGTATTAATAAGATTGTCACATAACTGAGCAGATTCATGCAAACTTCAAAGTTTCATGAGGACACCCTTATGTATGTAATTATTATGTTTTATATATATATATATATATATATATATATATATAAAGATAGATATATAGCTATCCATTGTCCTCCTAATTACTCATTTCTCTTTCTGCTTACTATTAATGTTTCTGATTCTAATTCTTCCACACCCTACAACCAGTTGTGTTTTAGTGGCTTTACTGCTTTGGTTGGGGTGATAACAATTAATATATATATATATGTATGCGTTTATTTTTCATGGTTAAAATTATGACTAATGTGTGTGTATATGTATGTGCGTGAAAAAAAGGGTAAGAAGCAGGAAACGTTTTGGTGAAAGTGTAGATTTATAATTATTATTTTTTATAATACATTAAGTGTCCATAATGGTATTTGTGTCATGAAATGTGTTTTGACGCCAAAGTTGATTCCCTTCAGGTGAATAAATCTCTGACTTTATGTATTAAGATCTATTTGTCTTTTGACAAAAAAACAAAAAACAAAAACAAATCTCGAAACATAAAGTCAAAAATTTATTCGCCTGAAGGGAATCAACTTGTGACACGAACATCATTATGAACACTTATTATACAAAGATAAAAAATATTAATAATAATAAATATAACTTTAAACAAAATGTTCACAGCTTCTCACACTTTTTTCACCTATTCATTTTTTTCATTGAAACAACCCTTATTTCTTTTTTCAATATATATATATATCAGCATACAGTGTGGGTATAGAAGAATTCAAAGGAGTATCCTGTACATTCAGTGGTAGGATAACTCTCTAAGAGAGCTCTAAATATATATGTATATAAATACATATAGAGCAAATATAAGAAAAATTAAGGCAGACATTATTTCATGGTAAATCGGAAGTATGGTAAAATTAAGGCAGATGTTATTTCATGGTAAATCGGAAGTATAGGCCTATTTCAGGCAAACCATCATCAGCTTCCGGCTTTATTTTACAAAGGATTTTACATGAATCCTTTGTAAAATAAAGACTGAAGCTGTTGATGCTTCACCTGAAAAAGGCCTATACTTCCGATTTATCATGAAACAATGTGTCTGCCTTAATTTTTCTTATATATATATATATATATAAAATGCAAAAACTAAAAATTACAACTTGGATATATTTAAAAAGCAATGAAAAAGATACTGAGACAAAAATAGGAAAAGTAAAAATTTCAAAGAAATTCAAAATATTCAAAGAAATAACAACACAAATTTAGAAATACATCAACTGAAAGTAGTCAATAATTAAAGTCATACAATCAGAAATAATACTGTTTGAATAAAGGTTAAAACAAAAGTAGCCAACAAAATAGAAACAAATTAATGAAATATGGATAGAAATCAGACAAACAAAATGGTTAATTTGAAAATTATCTTTTTTGTCAAAAGTTTTGATTAATAAAAATAAAGCAAAAAGCATATGGAATTTTTTAGGTTGTATAAAAAGCTGGTGATCTTCTATAAAAACCGTTTTAATTCTGTCATTTATATTCAGGCTAGAGTCTTCATCTTTGTTGTTTTCGTTGAACCTTTTGGTACTTATATATACTGTGCTGACAGCCATGGGCTAACCCATTTTATAGTTCGCCAATAGAAGGCTTGACCAATCATGAAGCTCAAAATATTCAATGCAATGTGTATAAAAGGTGGCCATATTTTTCCAAGTATTGCCGATCTAATCCAGTTCAGTAGAGTGTCTGATTCGGGAGTGTTAGACTTTAACATTGTTTCATTGAACAGATTATGTGCTTTGCTGTGCTTTATAATCATAAACTATGACGGACATGGTCAACATATGCCAAGAGGATACTCTATGATCATAAATTATGACGGACATTGTCAACAGTTTTATCGTAATATTTCACCCATTTTGCCTGATGTCTTGACTGAGGTAACCTTCAGAAAGTTCCCTGATTCAACAGATTTAGAGAATTTCCTGAAGATTATCTCAATCAACAAATGCCTGAAGAAATGATTACTTTATTTTTTCACTTTTTAAGGCTCTTTGTAGGTTATTGAAAGCAAAAAAATATTTTTAGATTATAAGAATTTTTTTTAAAGATAATGGTTTAGTCTTACTAATTAATTCATAGCTGAAGAAATAAGTGGAGTCATCCTTTCCCGAAGCTGTTTTCATTCTAAGTAAATATAACAAACCCAACAGGAATTGGAACTCAGCTCTCTGATTAACAATTCTGAGCCATTAACCATAACAGCACAAACATATCAGCTTACATTTCCAAGCAGTCAACCATCTAGGTGCTGACCAGGCTCAGCCACTTGAAGGAGCCAGGCAAACATTATGGCAATACCAAAGGTGAGAACAATAATCTGAATGTCAATAAAGTATGTAATAATAATTCTACATCCCAGAAATTAAAACAAAAAAATCTAATTTAGTATAATAGCTGTGATAGTATTTATCACAATTGCTGAGTTTATTATTTCTTTTTTCTGAATGTCTCAGATAAATATGGAACAATGTAATGAAGTTCTTAGTTTCATTCGAAAAATTGTTAAATTTGAGCAACATATATTTATATGCAAATAATCTAAAAAGCATTACTTGGTAAATCAAAGCAACTATAATATAAACAAAACAAAATTGAAAGAATCTCAACAAAGATGACAGTAACTGCTGTCTGTTACTGTTATGGTGAAACATATCTATTCATCAGATAATGGACTCTCCCTCCTATATCAATAACAGTTAACAGAAAGTTAACTCAAGAAGTTCTTGGGAAGTTCATAGGAGTTCAGTAGAACTTCTAGGCAGTTGATATTAGTTGGCAGTTAGCCGGATACTAAGGAGTCAGCTTTCAGTGGAAGATTACCAAGTTCCTAACATTTATGGTGTGTTAAGTCGATTAGCAACTGACATAGCACCATTATAATTTTCAGTTCGGAAACTACTCCACAACAGTTACACAAACCCAAAAATATTTTAACAGCACCCATTTGCCATGAGACATTTTCTGATTTCTTAATAGGGTTTTCTGTTTCCTGCTTACCAAATATGTTCATACATAAATGCACAAAATCTAGTTTAAGACTTTAAAAAAAATATTTGTCGATTAATGTGTCACTGAATTTGAAATGCCATTGAAACAGTCTGGAAAAAAAAAAAATGGGTACACAAATTCATCATTGAAAGTATAAATGAAACAGTACCCTAACTCTTTGTGCAAATAGAAAGAATAGTTCTTAAAACTATTGGTCCAGCAGTGTAAAATTAGAAACTAGCTAATAAACATGTAAAATTACTCTGTAGAATCACTTCTACATGCATGTACATACCTACATATACATTGCCATGCACACATGTTCGCATGCATATACCCACACACTCTTACGTAAGAAGTGCACGTGAAGCTTACTTTTTTCCCACGTTTATTAAGAAATATATAAACTGATTCCCACACGTGTCTAGCCAGTTGAAAGATGTTTTTTCGGAGTGTTTGAACCGAAAACCGTTCGTCTCTTACAACTCACACAAACCGCTAATTGCATTCAGCAATTAGCCACATAAAATGTTTCTATTCTATAAGAACATTTCAATACATGTATAATTATATTCACTACTATTCAGTACAAACATTATTTCCTTTCAGGGACTCTGCTATCATGAATATTCAGACAATATCCTTAATATCAAAGAGAGAACTCTTTTCACGACATCTTGCATTTGTGAATCATCCAATTTTGTAACCTTACTTAATACAATGTTGTTATATTTTTAACTTTGTGCTTTGAGTTATTTTATTTATAATTGTGGTGGTTTGAACAACCAACCTTTTCTTCACTGTTGAAATCACTACCCTGACGGTCAGTCTACGACAAATTAGTACCCAAGTTGTCCAGACCATAACAACTCCACAACATGAATTAATCAATGGTAATCTATAGACGTCAACAAAAGGAACAACTTAAAATGTAAATTAAAAACTGGAGATATTAAAATCAAGCAAATACAAAAATTGAAATATCTAGGAAGTGTTTTAACAATGGACAGAAAATGCAATACTGAAATCTGAATCGGGGTTAGTGATTAAGTCTTACAAAAGCTAAGCAAAGTACTAAGAAACAGGAAAATTTTGTTAAAAACAAGGAAAAGAGCAGTGAATTGTTATGCAATACCAACTCTCCTATTATACAGCAGTGAGTGCTAGACAATCTTATCACAGATGAAGAAAAGTCTTAACTTCTGTTACTTAATAACAGAAATGTGGTTCTACAAAAGAATGATGAGAATAGCATGAAATTTTGGAGAAAATAGAAACAAAAAGAACACTTATACTTTAAATTAGAAAGAGACAGTTGAAAGTTTTAGAGCACATAATGAGGAAAGAGGGCTAAGATAATTTAACACCCACAGGACATACTGAAAGTAAGAGGGACAGAGAAAAACAGTGCATAACTTACCTAACAGACTTGTGTAAATGGTTGGCAGAAAAAATATAAGGAGAGATAGCAAAAAGGAAAAATTTACTAAGAGCTAAAAAGGATAGGAAATTGTGGAGAGTAATGATCAAGCAAGCCATGAAGGGATATGGTATATAAAAGTAAAAGCAGAAGTCAATTTTCTTATACTCTATTTAAAAATCATATTTAAGCCTGAGATAACTGAAATGCAAAATGAAACCCTAACCATGAAAATTTCCTGAAAGGTTTTGTTTATTCAAAATAAATATTCAAAGTCAAGGGTTTCGAAATAAGTTGGTGAAATTTATGATCAAAAACTCATACAGAACAAAGAAAAATAAAGATTGAAATGGCATGTTTTATTCTGTAAATCCTATCAATAACAGTCATTAAAAAAATATCGACGGAAATCTAAAATACCAGGTTAGTGAAACTCATTTCTAAGAAGAAACTAAAATGTCATCCAAGAGCAGCCAGTATCTCATTTAACAAAGCTCAGATAATTACTTTATATAAAAAGAAACTAAATACTGGAGAATAAGACTGTGAAACAATACAGTAATGGTGACTCTGTAAATAAACCAAGATTAACAAATTTTATGCACTCTAGATAAAATATGCCCAATTCTGTCAATTTTTTTTCTTTTTTTAATCGTATCACCCCGAGCAAGGCGGTAATGCCACTGATGTGCAGGGGGCTACATGTGTAAAAAGATTAATTAGAAGAGAGTGAAGAGGAAGATGAACCAGTTAGAAAGGAGCAATAGAAGGATGAGAATTCAGGTGTGATGACAGTTTCAAAGGTGGAGAGAAAGGAAAGGATATATAGGGTGGTGAAAGAACTAGAGTCAAGTGATTAATAGATGAGTATTGACATTGCATTTAAATTCCTGGAGGTTGTAGCCGTCAGGAAAGCAAGAATAGGAATACAAAAGGAGAAAGCATTGTTTTTTATGTTTTTTACACAAGAAATATTTATTTTTCAACATAATTTCTTTCCTTGTCATTGCACTACAACCCCTTTCTTGTAGATGATATGTCACAAGCCACTTGCTGCTCTATTGCTATTTCTGCAGAGTGTTCAGATGAACTACACTTTGTAGTTCCATTAGTCATGACCTTGATGACTAATACCTGCCATGCCATGCACACTGTAGTGAATCACTTTCATATTCTCATGGTGAGATGTAAGTTTCACTTGAGCAGCTTCTTCCCATGAGCAACTGTCTTGTGAAACTAGCTCAAAAGGTTGCCTCTCTGATCACTACAATCTTAACCTGTTCACATCTAGAGTTAACTGTTATCTTCCATGCATATCTGTGTAAGCTATGCCTTTTACATTGTAAGCTTCTCTATCACTCAGGCCTTGTGCAGTGTGAGAATCATTGTTAAAAAATAAAAAAAAAAGTTCAGTGCACTTGCATTCATCAAATAGATCAAGCACCATATTGTAAAATTTTCAGACCAAAATTGAGCAATTAATTATCTAAGGCTACAAACTTATTGGTCAACTTTAAACAATATTTTAAAGCGCCCAAGAATAAAACTTACTTTTAAACAGTTTCAAATTTTAATTCTCACCATGAAATTTTGGTATCACTTAACCCTTTGTTGCATATTGATTACAATTGTAACTCATATGCATGTAAATGTTAACTTAAAGAAGATTTATTGGCAATCAACTTGAAAAGTGAAAGTCTCTCTTCTATTTAGGGGCATAAAAATATAAATTTAGATCTTACTCCATGTTTCTCTATCTAGAGCAGGGGTCGGCAAACTTTTTAAGCCACCGACCCCCCCCCACATGGAGCACTTGATTTCATACCGACCCCCTATTATGCAAAATATATCGGTTGCCCATGCCTTGGTGGGCTTCCCTTTGCTCAGGCTTGCCTTTTTATACATTCTTAACATGGTTTAAAAATATAATACTTTGATCTCCCATCCTTGACGTGACGGGTAAAATTTATTCAAAATTATATATTCAAAGGTTGAAATGAATAAATCATACTTATACTCGCCAATAAGGCCATTTTTAAGTGTCTTTACCTGTAAGCACTTGGCTTCTCGTAACAATACAAATGCTATCGGTAACGAATTTTCTGAATTTGCATGGCTAAAACCTGCTTCAACCATATATGAACTTGGAAATGCAAGTAAAAAAGGTTCAACGGCTGAACTAAGTTTTGGGTACTTATCATTAGTATTCCCATTGCTCCAATACTCAGAGAGTAAGACCTTTAAACAAGGATTTTGCTTTGAGGTTTGCACTCATATCAATGAGCTCCTCTTGCAAGTAAAATTCACTGTCTGAATTCTCCATCTTCAAATCAAAAGGTGTTACAATCCAGTCAGGTACAATCATTTCATCCAAATCCTTGAAACGTACTTTAAAGCCCTCCTTTAATTTTTCTAGGTGATTAATGTATATCTCCAGCTCACAATCTGACATTTTTTCTTTTTCTCCATCTTCCAGTTGTCTTAAGTTTGAAAAGTAGCTGAAATCTCTGCAAGCCAATGAAGATTTAAATATGTCTATTTTGATTTGAAAGCCTATTAAGATTGTTCGGGCTTAAATGATTGTAGTTTCTGTGCCTTGCAAATGTTTCTGTAATTCATTAAATTTTGAATATAGGTCTGCCAAATAAAAAAGATGATTTTTACATTTTTTCAATTCGTCACATAGTGATCCATCCACATCTGTGAGAAATTCAACAGTTGAGTCGTACAAGTCAACAAGTCTTTGCAAGGAATTCCCTCGCAACAACCATCTTACTTCCTTATGTAATATGAGTTCGTTATACGTTTCGTAATTTTTTTCGCACAACATTGCAAACAATCGCGAACTCAGAGGATGCGCTTTAATCTTATTCACTGACCTAATAAACACTTTTAAAGCAGCATGCAGTTCGCTACTTAAATTCTTGGCTACTAAATGGTTTCTATGTAATACACAGTGAATAGTTCGCACACCGGGAACCTTTCCTTTCACCAAGAATGCAAACCCACTGTAACGACCAATCATTGCTGGTGCTCCGTCAGTAGCCATTGCAGTAATATTTTCAATAGGAACATTCAGTTTATTCAAGTAATCCTCTAGGCATCGCGAAATTGTCTCGCCTTTTGAATCAGCTCTGAGGTACTTGGCAAACAAAAACTCGTCAATGATATAAAAGTCCAAGTCTAAAGTGTATCTAACATAGGCCATGAGAATATTTGAACTGCCGAATGTTGACTCATCGAGTTGAATGGAAAATTTGGAATGTTGCAGTTCTGACCCCAAAGTTTTCTCCATTCTCCACATCGTCACTCATCTCATCAATTCGCCGGCTCACTGTCCTTGCACTCAACGATACACATTTTAAAATATGTTCAGAGTCTTGCTTCAGAACAATTTCACACACATTTTTAATAGCTGGTATTATAATCTCCTCGCCAATGGTATGTGGTTTTCCTTTTTGTGCTATGTTGAGAGCAATATTGTAAGATGCTTTCAGTCCATCATAACCAACAGTGACAGGTGCTTTAATAAATCTCTTTAAAGTTGGTCGTTTTGTGGTCTCTTTCAACTCCTTAAAAAAATCAAGATCTTTGTTCTTCTTGTCACAGTGAATTCTTTCAAGGTGATCTTTCATCTTTGCAGGCTTCATAGCATCGTTACTAAAAGTCTTCTCACATAAAAGGCAGAAAGGCACTGTTTCATTAGTAAATGATGGTATAAATCCAAATTTTAGATATTCTTGCGAATACTGTCGACATTTTTTTTCTTACTATCACGTGTAAACTTCGCGTACGTCACGCTTTCTGATTGGCTCATGATTAGGGAGAAACAAGTAACTGAGCAAGTAAACGCATAGATTGATTCAAAGTGTGTTTTCTCGGTGGGGCGCATATTCACTGAAGACCAGCAACACCTTGTTAGTTTCTTTTTGGAGAAGCAGATGAAATTTTTGAACTTGGGGTTAGATTTGATTCAGCCATTTTGATAAAAAAAAAATCAAGAGAGAATTGCAATGTGCCTGTGTCAATTTTAGACTGTAGTCTGATGTTAAAAGAAAAAAAAACTTTTCCTATATTTCTAAATTGTAAAAGAGAAATGTAGCATTTCATAAAGATAACAAGTTATAAAATGAAAACAAAGAAACAGATTGTTAAAAATGTATCCTTTTGATCTTGCTCTTTTTCCATTCTTTTTAAGTTAAAACTATTGTCTATAAATCCCACTTCCAGCTTAATCAGTGAGACAGAGACAGTTAAGGTGGGGTTCTATCTGACTTTGATCTGCTTTGCTACAGTTTCTTAACCTTTTTTTAATAACTAGCAGTATAGCCCGGCGTTGCTGGGTGTAATGAAAGCTTTAAAACTAATCCATGGTCCTGGAGCTCAGACTCTTTGGACGTTGGCACGAAAGACTAGAAAGCAATAGTTGTTTCCAGTTAAAGCGAAACAGTAGACTGAAAGAAAAATGAATGGATGTAAGTCAAAATTTCATTTCCTGGTATCGATATCAAATAAGTCTTTTTCATCGTAAACTGAATTTTGAAGGCTAAATAAGTCCTCTGGGTAAATGGTATCATGGCTGAGACTAAGAACTACAATTATACCTACTTAGAGCCAAACCCAAAGCAAAAACTAAAATAAAAGGGCTGAAAAAAATACAGACATATAGGCAGATAAACAGATACACACACAAACATCTTGCCTTTTATATATATATATTATCGATTTTATGCATTATTGTAAAAACTGCAACCTGGAAATTTCTGAATATCGTTTATGTCTTTGTCTATGAGTGTATCAAATTTGATTAAAATCGGACCACTCCTTCTATAACCCGATTTTTTCGATTATCGATTTTCGATATTTATCGGGGGTACCTCAACACAAAACCTAGCTAAGAACACTCGCAGACGCTTATAGTACAGCTGTGTAAATTTTCAAGAAAAACGGTTCAGCCGTTTCGGAGTCTATAGGTAACGGACACACACACACAAAGTTCTATTTATAGTTTAGATCTAGAGTTTTTTTTTTGTTTTGTATGAGTGCAGAAACTGAATTTTAAAATTCTTCTTTTAGGTCTTAAAAGGAAAAATAATTAGAAATATTTATAAGGAATAAAATTAAAAGAAATAACAAGGTCTTGTTTTATTTATTTATTTATTTATAAGAATATTTACAAAAACACAAGAAACAGATTTTAAGTATTTATATTTAAAAAAGGGGGGGGGATGATTAATTTAACATGGAAAATGATTACATAAAAAAAAAACCAAAAAAACAAAACGGGATTCCGTTTCAAATCAACAAGTCCGCGATTCCGTGATCGCAGAAAACTGGGGTTCCTACATATGACAACGAGGAGGATTGATGCCACTGTGAACAGCTCTTACACCATCACACATGTTGGCCTAAATGGAGAAATAAAGACACTGCGAGCGATTACAAAATCAAAAGTAAAAGGTGATCCTCTTTTTATGAATACTTTTATAATTGAAAAATCGTTTGACCCCTAGACAATTATCGACCCCTTGGATAGCCCCATCAAACCCCAGGGGTCGACATCGACCACTTTGACGACCTCTGATCTAGAGGTGGGGAGGGGGGAGAAGAAAAATCTAAATCTCTATAATTCTTTTTCTTCTATTGGTAATGGTAATATTAGCTATTACCATAAAAGGAACTATTTAACATTCATTGACTGAGTAGCCAGTACTACATTTTTCAATTGAAATTTATAATCTCAAAAACAATTTTTCAGTGTAAGTTCAGTATCTTTTTATTGCTCTATCCAGTATTGATGAAGGTTTCTGTTATTTGGTACAGTTCTTTGTGAATCTGTAACATCAGTTCATAATGTTCAAAAAAATGATAACCTTTGCCAAAACCCTCTGATTTCCCCACATTCAAAACCTTTTTTAACCATTGATCTTAGAAAATGGTTGTATACAGCTGATATTTTAAATATTTCTGAAAAATTTTGGTGTCATGCAAACTAAACTTTTAGGCAAAACATTTGATCTAAAATTTAATTATATAGCATAATATTGTGGTATATAATTCAATTTTACATCAAATGTTTTACCTAAAAGTCTAATTGTTTTTATAAAGCTCCTGATAAAATTTTGGAAAGTATTAAAACAAAACCTGTATTATTGTGTGATACTATAGCAGTGAGATTTTCCGAGAGAGTAAAGATGTTAGTCACAAATATTTAGAATTTGAAGATTCTAATACTAGTAGTGAATAAATTAAATTTTCTTACTAACTTTTTTTCTTAATGTTTTAAATTTTTTTTTATTTCTTCTGTTTCAGATCTGTAAAATATTTTACTTTTTTTTTTTTTTTTCATAAAATCAAGTTTCAAAATTGCAGGGAATATTTTATGACATCAACGAGCCAACAACAGCCATCAAAAAAAATTAAATTCTACTGTTAAACAAGTGACATTATCTCCTGAAACCAGAGTTTTGAAAAATTATATATCGATATATATATGTGTGTGTGTGTGTGTTTATAAATGTAAATGACAATAGGAAAACTGTATTAGTTGCCAACGCGTTTCATTCAATGTGGACTTTTTCAAGGCAAAAAACCAAATGAATTTATTAAAAACAAAGTAACTAATAATAACAAAAAATTGTTCTTAGCAACTAAAAGAATTTAAAGAACGCTATTTTTATACTGTTAACTGAAAATACGTCAAATACTGTCACATGTGGAGATATTGTTTTTATTGCTGCGTTGAACCATTTTCTTTTGATCTCTTGATAAAACAATCTCTCCACACAGGTTAAATCTGAGAGATTTTTCAAATACACACACACTCACACACACATATTTTTTTGACATTATTTTTTTTCTATTATTATATATATATATATATATATATTTGATATTTCAGACCGGCCTCGGCCTTTCATCAGAAACAAATGATTTCAAAATTTAAACTAGAAGCGTTCGCTGCGAGAGCGTTCGTCGAGAGATATTTACATCATGTGACGTAGAAAGCGATAGAGTTTTTTAATATTTGTAAACGTAAACCTATCGCTAATAATACTTTTAAATGTTGTTTTAAAGAAAATCTTTTAAGCGTATCTAAAAAATGTTTAACTATTGAAATATTTATGAAGATTCAAAATACATAAGTCCCTATTTAACCCTAGCCTATATATATATATATTTTATTAGCGTTTCACCCCGAGCAAGGCATGTGACTGCCACTACTGCGCAGGGGGCTACATAGAGTGGTGAGAAAGGATGATTAAATATAGGAAATGTCAGAGGGTGGGTGATAGGCGGGTAGGGATACCGAGAATGGTTAAATTATAGGAAATGTCAGAGGGTGGGTGATAGGCGGGTAAGGATACCGAGAATGAGGGTTGGGTAGATTAGAGTGTTCTGAGAATAATTGGGAGTTAGTGTGATAGGAGGTGTCTATTGACCCTACATTTAAACACCTGGAGATTGTAGCTGTCGGGAAAGCAGACTTGTGGAAGGGAATTCCACAGGCGGGAAGCGCGAGAAAAGAAGTTGTTGGAGTAGAATTTACGGTTACATCTTATCTGTTTAACTGAAAAAGGGTGGGACCTAGTTGCTAATCTAGTATCTCGTGTAAATTCGTGCTTAGGCGGCACCAGTGATCTAAGTTCATCGAAGCAGAAGCCATGAAAGTACTTGTAGAAGAGGCACAGGGAAGCCACATCACTCCCGTGAGAGAGTGGTTGCAGCCGGTCTGCCAAGTCAGTATCAACCACGTTACAGATCTTCCTTTGTATTTTGTCAAGAAGCCCAAGGAGAGCAACAGGGGCACCCGACCAGATATGGCAGCAATATTCAATGCACGGGAGGATGGTAGATTTGTATATGTGCAGAATAGATTCAGGTGGGAAAAACTTCCGGGCCCTGCACAGAGAGCCAACTTTCATAGCGGCAGATTTGGCAATGGATTCGATATAGTCATTCCATTTGAGGTCCGCCGAAAGTGTAAGGCCAAGGAGGCGTAGTATTTTACTCTCTGGGAGGCAAGCCTGTCCCATGCTAATGGGAGGTAGATACGATTGTCTATGGTGGCTAGTTGATAACAGGTTTAATTTTAAAATCCAGTATTTTTCTTTCTGCGTGAGTATGTAGAACTAAAATCGGAATCTATCAATAAACATTTGCAGTTTTCTAATGTGTGTCCTGGTTGATTGAAGTGTTCATCTATGGGTGAATAAGTGTTGTTTTGGCGTATTCTTAGTTTATGATTATTGAAACGGAATCTTAGCATACGCCAAAACAACCCTTATTCCCCCACAGCTGAACACTTCAATAAGAAAAGAAAGAAAAATACTGGATTTTAAAATTAAATATATATAGGCTATGGTTAAATAGGGACTTTATGTATTTTGAATCTGTATAAATATTTCAATATAGTAAACATTTTTTTTTTTAGATACGCTTAAAAGATTTTCTTTAAAACAACATTTAAAAGTATTATTAGAGATAGGTTTACGTTTACAAATATTAAAAACTCTATCGCTTTCTACGTCACGTGGTGTAAATATCTCTCGACGAACGCTCTCGCAGCGAACGCTTCTAGTTTAAATTTTAAAATCATTTGTTTCTGATGAAAGGCCGAGGCCGGTCTGATATAAATAAATAAATACTGACAAAAAAAGACATTTTTAAACTTACAACTTTTTAGTAGTTTTTCCTATACATATTAAGACAGTATACGTGGATCATCATGTAGCAGCCACAGATCTATTTCCTTTAGCGAATCAATGCCCCCGACTGGAGATTCGGTCACTCACTGACCAATCAACGGGCGGAGCGCATTGATTCCTCTCTAGAACTATTTTTCCTAGTCCTGTTTGTAGAACTGAGGAAAGCCAGAGAGCCATGAGCCAGCGAGAGTAACGGACGCCTCTCTCACATCGCTGCCACTGATTCCCCATGGAATGCTTTCGCGGAAGACGCTGCTGCTAGCTTCACCATGGACACTTACATACTATCTGCTGCTAGCTTCACCATGGACACTTACATACTATCTGCTGCTAGCTTCACCATGGACACTTACATACTACCAATCTTGTACGTTTACTATGTAATAAACCATTCTTTGTTGTTATTCTAAAAGCAAGTTTCGTCATTCATTTGTGTGCCTAAAAAATATAGTGTTGGGGAAATTAAGCATTTCCCATAACTCCTATAATCATTATGCTATATATGATGCGATGGATAAATTGTCGTCTAAATTACTAAAAAATTAAAATACCACTAATATCTCATTTTAGCAGAAATATTCACCAAAGTTGCACAAAAATATCTTAAAATCCTTAAGAGTAAATGTAAATTTATGAAAAAAAAAAAAAAATGCCATTGGCTTCAACAATGGCCTCCAGAGGATTTCAGAATCTCCTGCAGCTCTTCTGGATGGTCTCCTTGTTTAAGTTGGTGAATACTACCATAATTCTTGCCTTCAGTTCATCTTCGGTGTTACAAAGAGTTTTGTACCCCACACATAATAATTAAACGTTTTGAAGTCTGGAAAGTTAGATGACAACATGTAAAGGGTAATGTAATCCCCAACAATTGTCTAACATCTATGACTAGGTTTTCCTGCTTGTGTGGCATAGGACAGAATCTTGTTGCCAGCAGTCACCCTCTTGATCCAGGGCAGTGCTACCTCCTGAAGACACTTGATGTAGGCTTCTGCATTGGATCAGAGATCCTCACTATCATATTTGGAAGTTCTTTACTGATTAGAATGATCAGACTAAGTTTTCTATTTTAATCACTCCTATACAAGTTAATAAAGCCATTAAAATACAAAGTATTACTGACAGTGATAAAAACTGAGAAAATTTGTTTTGTTTTATAGTGTATCAACCCATCTTGGGTCATTTAACGCTGAATCGAATTATTAAAAATTGAACAAAAAGTTAAGAACAATTTCAAGAAGTTTGTATATTTAACAAATTAACATATATAATAGACTTATATATTTCAACAAATTTATATATTTAACACATTTTAAATTAATAAAATAATTTTATAAAAAGGTATATATTTAAATTGACTGCTTAAGTTTATGGCACACCAACCACAATGGGTTATCTGAAGTCAAATCCAGCCTAAATACATTATACAAGATTTGCAAACCTACATTTGGTAGAACTAAGTTTTGGAATATATAGCAAGTTGGTAGAAATACATAAATCTATGTGCAAGTGAAATAGTATTTAACCAGTCATATTTTTGAGTACATTCTAATTTCTTTTAAGAATTCGAGTATCCCGCTTGGTCTCATTTCCATAAATAGTTTTTTCAAACTACTTGTTTGATAATACTTCTTTCGCACTCTATTTAAGTTTGTACACTCTAAAAGTATATGTTTGACACTTAATCGTTTTTGACAGCTGGTATATATTGGGGATTCTGTGCCCTTCAGTAAATGATGGTGCATGATGTAGGTATGGCCTATATGAAGGCGGGTCAGCAAAACCTGTTCTCTTCTATTTCTGTATTGAATGTTCCATTCTCCCAAAGTGGGTTTTATGTTTTTAGAGTTTGTTGTTAGTGTATCTATTCCAATAATTTTGCCACTTTTTAAAAATTATTCTCTTCACTACAGCTTTAAAATCAGTATAAGGAATTTTGATTTTTGCTATTTTATCTTTCATTGCTTTCTTTGCTTCCAAGTCTGCCCTGTCATTTTCCTGAATACCTAGATGGCTTGGGATTCAACAAAAGATTATTTCTTTGCTTTTAGTTAAATCATACACTCTGTTTAATACTTGTGTGATTAAAGGATCAGAAAGTTTTTGTTTTTTAAAACAGGAAGTACAGATAACGAGTCTGTGAAGATTATGAATTTGTTGCGATGGGTCATAGTTATATCAAGCGCCAAATTAATAGCAGTTATTTCAGCACTATATATGGAAGCAGTATTTAGTAATATTTTACGTTTCTTCTGATCTTTAAGCATGGCAGCAGATCTTACTTTATTTTTTTTTTCTCCATCTGTATATACATAAAGGTAGTCTGGATGGTTATTTTTTACGTCAAGTATTTCTGATTGGTATATGATTGGGTTAGCTTTGTACTTTGGGTATTTTGTCAGATCAAGAATAACTTTTGGTTGATTTATTATCCAGGGTGGTGTAGAAGATAGAGTTGATTTGTGAACTTGCATCGTATTTATTTGGTTCTCTTGTATGATTTCTTTAATCTGTAAACTGAAAAGTTTGATAGCCATTTCCTTTTGCTGAAAAAGCTCTGTGTATTGCGGTTGGAAAATATTAATGAAAGCTGGATTTAGAGAGCATGATGAAAGTTTAAGGTAATATTGCAGAGTGAGTTTTTCCTGTCTTAAGTTAAGAGGTGGTTCATTTGCTTCTGTATCCAAGCTCTCAACAGGAGAGGTGCTATATGCTCCAAGAGCTAATCTAATTCCCTGGTGATGTATCGTATTTAGAAAAACTGAGAAAGTGTTGAGGGGGGAGAGAGAGAGAGAGAGAACCGTAAAATATCAAGGTTCAAAGAGACAAAAGATTATGATTAACATTGCATTTAATGTTTTGAAAATTGTAGTTGACAGGAAAGCCTGAAGCCTGATGAGAGTATCATGGGTGAGAAATATGAGGGAAGAAACTATTAGAATAAAATTTAGGGTTTAGAGTAAATTTAATAAGTTAAGTTTAATAAAATTTAGGGTTTAGAGTAAAATAATGAGATCTATTAATCTAGTTTTAAATTCATGAAGTCAACATATCAAAGAGGAACAATTTACATGAAATTAATGAAGGTACATTACAGTAGCAGGAAAATCATTGAAACCAAGATGCTAAATCAGGACTGATAAATTGGTGAGACCTCATCACCATTCTAGTCAGTCAGTCAGTCAAGTGCCATACATGATACATGCTTGGGTGATCATGTCTCGAAGGAGACGTGACTGACTGAGCAAAAGATTATCCGTCAGTCGGTTGCCATTACTTTCTGCGATAGGCTGGTTGCCAACCAAGGCTATAGAACTCAATCTGTCCTGTTATTTAACCCATACCTGGAGGGAAGAGATGGATTAATACCTTTTCCAAGGGTATTTATGCATAAGTGTATGCAAGGAATTCAACTGGAATTTGAACTCAGCTTCCTGAGTTCTCATTCTGAGCTGACTGCACTTACATTCAAAAAGTTTACCATGGTAAAGAGCTCATCCAAACAGTTGCCATGAAAATATTTATAAAAAAGATGCAGGGAGGCAATTTTATGGCAGTGGGAAAGTGTCTAAAGCTGAGACTCCAGATCAAGAGCAATGATTGCTGTACACACCACATGATTTATATCTGTGTGTGTGTGTATATATATATATATATATATATATATATATATATATGCATTGTTTAATTACTTAGTTTTGGGTCATAATAGAATTAGACAAGTGCACATTTGTATTAAAATGTGTTCAATACAATTATATTGCAGAACTTTTGAAAATTTTTCATTTGTAAATGAGTTTTTTTTTTTAAAAATCATGTCACCCCAAGCAAGGCATTCCACTGCCACTATAGCGCAGGGGGTTACACAGGGCAATAGACAAGTTAGAATGTACATAGGGGGAGAGTTGGAGAGAATGGGAGGGTTAGTGTGTTAGGAGGTGTCTATTGACCTTACATTTAAACTCCTGGAGGTTATAGCCGTCGGGGAATCAAGCATGCGGAAGGGAATTCCACAAGCGGGAAGTGCGAGAAAAGAAGCTGTTGGAGTAGAAATTGCGGCTACATTTCATCGGTTTCACTGTAAAAGGGTGGGACCTAGTTGTCAATCTAGTATCTCGTGCAAACTCACACCTAGGGAGCACCAGTGATTTAAGTTCATCAGAGCAGAAGCCATGAAAGTATTTACAGAAGAGGCACAGGGAAGCCACGTCACGCCGGTAGGAGAGTGACTGCAGGCGGCCAGCTAAGTCGGTATCAATCACATTACAGATTCTTCGCTGTATTTTGTCAAGAAGCCCGAGGAGAATAGTAGGGGCACCCGACCAGATGCGGTAACAGTATTCAAAACACGGGTGGATGGTAGATTTGTATAAGTGCAGGATAGATTCAGGCGGAAAGAATTTCTGGGCCCTGCACAGAGAGCTAACTTTCATAGCAGCAGATTTAGCAATGGATTCGACGTAGTCATTCCACTTGAGGTCCGCTGAGAGTGTCAGGCCAAGCAGGCGTAGTGTTTTACTCTCTGGGAGGGAGTTGCGGTCGTCTGTGATTACGCGACCTAGGTTTCTACCATGTGAAATACCTATTAGGTTCATACAACCATGGATGAAAACATAATTTCTTGTAATTTAAAAATTGCACATTCAAAATTCCTTGTCATGTGAGTATTCAAAAAAAAAATTAACATTAGATGAGTGTTCTTTAAAAAAAAGGGTAAACGGTAAAATCAATTATTGCAAATTGCCTGAAGACACTGCATGGTAGAAACCTAGGTGGTATAATAACTCATTTACAATTGAAGAATATATATATATATATATATATATATATAAACATGTTACGGAAATTAACGAAATTTAATGAAACTTGGTTATAAGCAACTGACAATTTGTAATGAATTATTTTGGACATTATTTTTACCGATACTCATATTTAAGTAGATATTCTGTTTTTAATTAAATAGCATTTTATATTTATATCTACTGGCCTGATTATTTCATGATAAATTTTTATGACGAAAATGTGTGCTATCCAGCAGGATTCGAACCTATGTAAATAGGGGTCGCAGGTTCGAATCCTGCTGGATAGCACACATTTTCGTCATAAAAATTTATCATGAAATAATCAGGCCAGTAGATATAAATATAAAATGCTATTTAATTAAAAACAGAATATCTACTTAAATATGAGTATCGGTAAAAATAATGTCCAAAATAATTCATATATATATTATATATATATATATATATATAGATATATATATATAAAATAAAATCAATGAACTAAGTTCAAATTTCAGCTGAGGCATTCTCTATGGCATTTGAGAAAGAGGCCTGAATCCATCATATCATTGGTTGAAGTTATGGATTATTGCACACTGCCTATCCATCAGCTATGGGCAAAAGTTGAGCCCTGCAGTTTTGTATGGCCGTTCAACTTTTAGAGAAGGAATCTCTGACAAAAACCAGTAACTTGCATTAGCCTTGGCCATGTTATGTTACTAAGTCACCAAACCTATAGTAGAAAAATCCTCCTTTTCTGATCCTTGCAACTCAAATGCATCTAGTTTGTTGAAAGTTATCAGGTGAACATGATCAGTGACAAGTAGCTCTACACAGACCACATAGTGATTTTTATGGTGAATCATACCTTGTTCACATCATTTATAATGGTCATAGATGTTTTAAGCAAGAGGAGCCATAACTCCAGTTCTTCCAACAGGGCCTCAGCATCAATGTCACTGTCTAAATTAAGGTACTAGACAATAATCAAGACCTAGATCAAAAGGGTGGTTACATAGATCTAACAGGATTCTTAAATCTTAAATTGTTTTGAAGAAACCCTATGTATAATAATTGATATGTATAAGAAGTTACTTTTCCAATTTAAGCAGCTCTTACAATATGAAAAAAATAAACCAACTTCAGATTCCAGGGTATCTTAAATCACTGACAACCATAGTGAATTCATAAATCAATTTAAAGTACAAATACTATATCAGATGCTGTAATGCATCAGATGCCCTTCCCTCACAAAAAAAAAAAGATTTTGAAGGAAGAAATCAGAAAAAAATGTTTTTTCTTGTACTTCATTAGCACTCCCCACTATTTCCAATTTTACCCACTGAATACAAAGTTTCAGCAAAAACCCTAGACAATCATAAAAAAATTCATCACAGATTGAGAAGTACTAAACCTGCTGCAAATTAGATCTTTGATTCATGCTACATGTTGGCCAAATGTGTGCACTAAGAAAGCAAACTTAAAATTAAAAAAAAAGTTGTCTTCTGTACAGGGGCTCTGAGATCCATGCAAAAAAATCTAAAATACAATAGCCAACCCTGAATGTTGTCACCAAAGAAAAAAGATGAGAGCCATCAGATTTACTTAAAAGACAGCTCCTCATAAATGACTCACACACATAACCCTGTCGACACCAGTGGGCTCTTGATGTCCCCACTGTGATTTCTGTTAACTGATCTATCTGCTTGAGACCCACACACTTTCTGTATCAGATGCATGACTTCACTCAACACTTTATACCCACATCCTCTGTATTCCCAAAGTCAGATTTGACACTTCCCTAATCCAGTCTTAGCCTCTCTCATTAGCCCCACTGTGACCTTGGTCAACTGATCTGCTAAGCCAACTTTATGATAAATCAACTCTGCCAACAACATCCCACTTTTACTACTGGCCGTGTATACCTTGTGATGTCATACTGGTGAATCCACACAACTATGTATGTTGGCTTTGAGCATTATGTATAATAATAAAAACATTGATCAATACATTCTTGTTGAAATTTGAATCCTTGTTTGTGCTTTCTTTCATAACTGTCTGTTGGATATAACAAATGTAATAGAAGAGTGCATAAACCTACAGTACTGTGCAAAAGTATTAGGACACTATTTTATCTTCTATGAGGCATATTGACAGAAAATAAACAATTTAATTAAAGTAATTTTAATCGATTTACTCAACAAATGCTTTAACAAGAAAAAATACTTGTTACAAAATTAAATTAATATTTAGTATAATAGCTTTTTGCTTTGATCACAGCCTTCATTCTGTCAGGAATTGACATCACAAGCTTCTTTAATGTATCTAATGGTATCTCTTGCCAAGCGGCTTGTATTTGTTCCCAAAGTGTTTCTTGCAAAGTAACATTAGATTTATCAATTTTTTTTTATCCAAAATATCCAATAAATGAGATCAGGGTTTTATGGGGGCCAATTTAAATTCAGAAGTCTTCCTTCCTCTTCCTTTTTAGTTAAATAAATCTTACAAATGTTTGGCTTATCACCCTGTATTTGAATTTCAGTGAAGCTTTTAGAAAAATCACCCCTGTCCTAATACTTTTGCACACTACTAGTAGTGTGCAAAAGTGTTAGGACAGGGGTGATTTTAAACTTAATTTTGATGCCTCATAAAAGATAAAATAGTTCTTGTCCTAATTCTTTTGCACACTACTGTACATGAAATATACACTAGAATTATTCTTAATGAATGATGCTTGTGACCAGTAGTAAGAGAGAAAAGGCAGGAAGGTGTTTCTTAAGCAGGTGTTACTGCATAAAGGAAGTTCATTTTCTGCCAATAACCCAGTATTACAAATGCATAAATTGCTACTCTCAAAACTTTAATTTCAAAACACTTGAATGGTTTTGCTTTCATGGGCTCAGAATCAGGTGCAACTAGGTAGCTGATGCTCACCCCACACTTCAAACTAATAACTCAACACCAACCTTCAATTTATAGAATGCAGAGTGGTTTTGGGGAACATTTTCTAGGAACAACATGCATCTTATTGGCAGCAAAATATGATAGTAGCTTCTTTTAAGTATAACTTTATTGAGGTTGGTATTTTGCAAAGTATAAACTGTAATTTAACAAAAAAAAAAAATTCACAGAAACTAGCTTGTATAATCAGTAAAATGCAAACTGCAGCTTGGCACCATTTTTGCATCCAAAGGTGCAACTTCATAAGCAAGCAATAAAAAAAAAATGAAATGTCAACAAGTCATGAAACTAAGTCATCAGGCTAAAAGAAAAAAAAAATGAAGCTAACTGTTAATGCTAGAAATACATAAAATGTTATTTGCTGTCATATTCATAAACGCATAAAGTAATATCTCCATACAAACCTTGGAGTTTCTAAAGGTGGACGATCTTCTGCCCTTATTGAACTGCAAATGAAAGGGGAGATAACCATATCAAATTTGAAAGCAAACTGATAAAGATGAACACAAAAAAAGATGATTTTCATTTAAGAGATTTCAAGTTTCAGTTTACTATTTTGTAATGGCATCTCTGTTCCTTTGATCTCCAACAAGCCTACTTAATAAAGCATAAAAAAAATCTACTTTGTGGTCATTTGTGAGAGTACATTCACAATCAAACATTGACTAAGCCTTTAGTTATTTTTTTGTTCAACTGACATTTTATTTTGAATTTACTTTTATACTCTAATGTAATAATAAATTGTAAATAATAAATTAGTTTATTATTTACAATTTATTATTAAAAGTTATAATTGCTAATAAATTCAAAAGAAAATGGTTTGATCTTTCAGAGTATTCACAATGGTGATGGCTGAGATGTTTTGTTTAAATACTAATGTTTATGTTTTGAGTTGGAGCTTAGATGCAGTTAAAGAAAACATTCAAAACTTAAAATTTTAATTGGTTGAAGTGAGCAGCAAGAAATGGTAATGCTTGTAGAAGCTTTTCATTTTTCAAGGATTTAAAGATTGATAATAAACATTATTAAAAAAAAATCAGCTAAATTTTATCTTTTGTATTTACTATATTTTTTTTCAATGTATACGACACCCTTATTTTGAAATCATAATTTTGGAGGAAAAGCAACAGTCATATTTAAAAGATGCTTTATTGGACAAATTTAATCTGATATTTTGAAAATTATCACACATCCCTCTCAACCCAAAAGAGTTAAAAACATCAAAATAAGAAAATATTGTTAATCTAAAAAAATGGCTTACCGTTATTTAGTTATAGTCAAACCTACAAAATTCTCATTGTTTTCACTATTACTTTGTAAGGAATCAGACATTTCATCAGTGAAGCCAATATTATGCTCAAAGAGAATTTTATCCTTGGTCCCACCCATCCATTGTATTATTGATACTCTGTTTCAGAAATAGTACATCAGTAATGGATTTTTCATCCCTATATTGCTTCTTATTTTTGTCATAATTTTTTCTTCCCTAGTGCTGTATTACCTGTAATCTCCTAGATAAAAACTCTTGTATAAGGAGCATTAACTTTCTTAGTTCAATATACTAACCCTTCTTTCTTTTTCAATGCCACCATTCTTGAAATAAAAAATGTACACATGCACTTGTCCTTTTCTTGTTTCTATGTCAAACCCAGTTATAAAAACTAAACACCTACCATGCACACACAAGCAAGTCAGTTTTCTTTTTTTATTCAGAACCGGAATGAGTAAAAAAAAATCTTCCTGTTGCATCCAGTCATTCCATTTCTTTCTCACTGAAGTCTATAAGAATTAAATTCTATTTATGTTTATCAACCAATACAATCCCATCGGAAGTTTTGTTTTATAAATTACAAGAGCAAATATAGTTGTAGACCTACCACTTGTTATTTTTGGATCACTTAGAAAATGACAACAACATAGAGATGACAGCCAGCAGACACTAACTAAGGCCTTGTCTACAAACTCACAAACACATTAGACTGACTGTCATAAAGTAAGTATGTTCATAGATTTTATACTTCACTAAGAACACTTTATTACTTGATAAAAAACTTCGTTGTAAGTAAAATTGAACATTTTATTATAATTGTATACTGACAAAAAGGAATATATAAATGTTATTTCAACAGATGTTCTGCTTCTATTTTTCATTCAGAAAATAGCCTTTTTAATGTTTATTTAAAAGATGTGATGGTGTTAAATGTTTAGAATCTCAATACTCAGATAGGAACAAAACTTGGGTAGACAGATTCCAACAAGTCTAAAAAAGTTTGTCAACTGAGAGGTTACAGCTGATTTGCATTTGATTGCGTATTTGATCTGCATATGGCTTGTGCATTTGTAATACACCTTTGGTGTATTAGACTCAATGAATGTTCGACATTTGATTTTGAGTAAAAAAGTGCATCTTACACATAAAAAAATGTAAAAGAACTAAGCCAAACTTGAACCAGAGAATGGTACAATTTGTAATTTCATCCTTATGTAAATTCTAAAAATTTCTTCTGCTGTAACCGTTTGATTTGTAAAGTTTTCAAATAAAGTGTTTTTATTATTCTACAAATATTTCTAACTTGTATCAATATTTTTTTTGCAAGAAATTCCAACTAAGAGAGCCACGATTGCCTATATCTTGAAGGATCATGGTATAAAAAATTAATCTTTATCATTTGTAACAAAATGTTTCAGCTGATATATTCTTTGATCTCTAATATGGTCATGTTATAGTTGGGAATCGTTAGAAGTTGCTTAGAACATTTTTTTCTTTGTCATTTCTGCAACAAGAACATCAGAGTTTAACAAAGTCACAAAACAGCATGCCAAAAATTTATATGATTGAGAGAACATGCAAATAAAACTGGAAAGGAAAACCCTTTGTTCTTGTCAAAGAATTGGCGGTACTCAAAAAAGACTTCAGTGACTTCTAAAGACTATGTGATGTCACATAGCTTCAGTAAAATTTTAAGAACATATCAGCTGTGAAGTTGCAACAAAGATGATGCTTTCCATTCTTTATATCAACTAAATAAAGGCATTCATATTCTTTTTGTTTTTTCTTGTAAGTCATAAATAAATTTCCAGTAATAAAAAAAACTATGACATTTATTACATTTAAAAGCTTTAGCATAATCTATACCTATAAAAGTGACAAGGGTAGATGTTGTTAAGTATTTGTTTGTTTGATAGACAGAGAGAGAGAGATTCGACTTAGCATCTGCATTTTGCAGTCTAGTTTGACAGGAGTTGCGCTCGGATGTAGATGAAAATTTTAGAACGCTAACGACACCTTGAAATTTTTCAAAAAGCCAAAATTAGGGGTATAAAAATATATATTATCACCCCACAAAGTCAGGGATCAGTTTATGTATTGAATGTAATATAGAATCGATCACCCCATTTTATATTATCTATATATGTTGCCCCTCCCCCTCCCACCCTAATCCAATAGAGAGATTCTACATTGTTATCTATAAAAGTGATGAGAGTGGACGCTGTGTAAGTATTTGCAATGTAAATTCATCATGTTTTTTATTCTTATCATTCCTTAAACTACCTGAGTGAAACTGGGCTAAACTGCTAGTTAAATAATAAAATAATGAATTATTGGATATTTTTTTTTTTTTAATCATATCACCCCGAGCAAAGTGGTAATGCCACTGAAGCACAGGGGGCCACATAAGAATGAAAAGATTGGAAAAGAGAAAGCTGGGAACCACATCCTAAACAGCAAACAAGGGATGAGCCTCTTCACCTGTTCAATAGACGTGGGTGGAGTGTGAACCGGGCGATAGTTTAGTCTGTCTACTCCAATATATTCCTTTATAATTTTTTCCCATCCTGGCAATAATTTTTTAAGGTCAAGTGTAATGAAAGAGAAAATCATCTGCCAAAGAAAAATTAGAGAATTGTTAGCACAAAAAGAAATGCTATGAATATTAGAAACCATAATAATTTTCTTTCCTCTTTTTGGCCAATCAGAAAAATTGCTTGGTGAATAAAGATCGTTGTTTTTGCTTACTGTGCCATAGTAGGATTATTTTGAACTTTGAGAGAGAAAGCAAGATTTGAGATTTGCAAGCAAAAGTGTGCTTTTGCTGTTGTGAGAGAAAAGTTAGATTTCTGACCCCGTTTTTGTTACTACATTGACTGCTGGACTATTTACACCAGAGCCGCGATTAAACTTAGTGTTGGCACATGGATCTTTTTTTTTTATTTATCAAGAAGATTGAAAACTCTATTCATTTTTAACTGCAATTAATTTTTTATTTGTACTTCTTTCGCTTTGATTTGACTAGCTTTTCACTGCAATTATGAGTAGCTGTGATGACATACAACTGAAATTAATACAAAAGAAGTCCAACTCAAAACTGAATAATAACACAACATTTCCTCCAATTATGATTGACTGTTTAATTATTCAGTTCCGCACTTGTTAAAACATAAACTTTGATAGAAGAAATTAAAGTGATTCTTTCTAAAAGCAAATAAACAATAACATAAAAACACTATATATTTTATAATAGGGTGCTGAAAAGTTCTTGGCCGAACCCATTGCTCAGATTTTGACGAAACAAATATTTTTTTCTTGTATGAGTTACTTGGCTGGATCAAGAAGCTCTTCTCATAAAAATTACTTTTTTGCCAGATTTTGAAAAGTCAATGTGGCTGAGAACTTATCAGTACCTATATATATATATATATATATATATGTATGTATATTGATGGATGTGCATTGTGGTGCGGAGGATGTCGGCTCAGAAAGGGTGAGCCGAGTTCCAATTTTAGTTGAACACTCTGCATTCATATACGCACAAATACCCTTGGGAAAGGTATTAATCTGTCTCTTTCCTCCAGTTATGGTTTAAATAACTGAGGTCTGCTGGTCATGCGATCTGTGGCAAACTTCTGCACCAATTGTTTGTTATCAGCAGTTCCAAAAAGCGTGGATAGTGCTACACTATCCTTCACCACTCAAAACAATTATTTGTATGGCAGTCTAACTGATTTAGACACTCATATATTGAAATCAATGGAAGAGCCCATAATATATATATATATATATATATATATATATATATATATATATTTATGCTCTCATTACGATTGAGCACTCTTGAGAAGAAAATTTTAAAAACAGTTTCCACTTCTGCTAGTTGCAGGATTCTTCAGATATGAATTGAGTTCTTTCGGTGACTGGCATGTGTATACACTGCTTATATACAACATGTTAAAATTTCCCTTCTCTGATTCCATGCGTTGATGGCTTAGGGAGTAGCGATTCCGCCTGACACCAAATCGGTCGAGTTTCGATCACGGCCAGAAGCAAGTGGATGTGTCTAGCCACACTGATGAGCTGTGATACAGTGAAACAGGCTTGTATGTGGATGACTAATGTATATATATATATATATATATATATATATATATATATATATATCTGAACAAAGTAGATGTCATAGTACACCTTACACTTTAGGAACCTTTTGGCCAACACTTTATCAAAGGCCTATGTTGACAAAATTCAAATAATAATCAAGGACACATTGATATAACATTTGAGAAGGGAAAGTTGGAACTCGGTTAAAAACAAATTTTAATCAATTAAGCAAATGTTGTCCAATAGCCAAATCATGGATGGCTCAACAGACATGAGTGTACCTCCTGTTACGAAGACACATGGTTCACGATTCTGCACAGCATTCATTCATCTTACCACCTTCATGTTCTTGAGGCTGTATACCTAAAGATCCACCAGCCTAGTCTGTGCAGACAAAAGGTGCACTTCATTCGCTCCTTGCGTTTGTTGGAAGATTTGTGAGTGTCCTTTTTTTCTTTTTTAATACTCTTTTGGAACTTTATGCTTACACCCAACCTCACATTTTAATTATTTTTTATTAAAATTTGTTTTTAATTGAGTTCCAACTTTTTCTTCTCAAACGCTATATCAATGTGTCCTTGATTATTATTTGAATTTTGCTAATGTATGGCTTTGATAAAGTGTTGGCCGAAAGGTTCCTAACGTGTAAGATGTACTATCACATCTACTTTGTTCAGATCTTGATGTTTCTTCTGTGGGTTCAAATCTCTTTTTGTGTGTGTGGGTGTATGTGTGTGTGTGTATGTATATATATATATATATATAGTGCATTTAGACAGCAATCTCTCTTTTATACATGCTACATTAAAAATGACAGACAAGGTATTATCATTAGGCTTTTTTATATAATTTTTCATGTATTGTTATTATTTTTTTACTTTTCAGAACTTAAATTATATAAGAATTATCCAAAGGTTTTGTATTTTCAAGCACTTTTAGTCATTATGAAGAACGAATTTTGTTTTACTTGTAACTAAATATATGTAATGTTTATGTATAGAGTCATGTGTATGTTATGTTTCAAACATGGTAAGCACATTGTTACATAAGTGATATTATTAAGTGTAGGATTTCTCTTTTTTATTAGTAATATCTTCTTTTTAATCTTCTTTTGCATGTGGATGATGCTATTATGTATATATTGTTGACAAGTATGTCCAAGATATGTCCTAGTATATCTCCATGTGTTTAAATTCTTATATAAATTGAGTTCCAAAGAGAAAATAATCATAACACATGAAAAATTATATGAAAAAGAAACTTAATGATAATACATTGTCTGTCATTTTTAATAAAACCTACACACACACACACATATATATATATATATATATGCAATCATACATGTATTTATAGCATAAATATTAAGTAATGAAAATGAACACACTAACTACTTGATAACAAGACAATTGTTCTCATGCTTTCAGACAAGCAAAAAGTATCTGGTTTACACACATTATCAAAACAATTATCCAACTTTCCTTTTAAGGAAAAGCATTTAAGTAAAGCATTGCATTACAGCATGCTTCAGTGAATATTATTATGATATTAAATTTATTACAACAGAATAAAACCTTGGCTAAAAATGCTAAAAATCATTAAGAGATAATGCAAATTTCAGCAGGGAAAATATTATTATAAATTATAATGCAAGGCAAATTTAATTTTAGCTCAATGTTGTTTTTTTTTAATGAAGTGGACAGTACACTTTACAAGTAGAAACAGTTTATTTTTTTCCAGTTTAATGTTGAACAAAATACCTCTGAGATTGAAGACACATTTCTAGTAAATTAATTCAAAACAGGACAAAATGTATTTAAAGTCTGAGAGACGACAAAATATTTTCAAACAAAATTTAATCAGTGATATATTTCAAAAATATTTTATTCAGAAAATCAAAATATAGAAGCCATGCTAGAAAGAGATTTGTAAAATTTACACTAAGTTATAACTGATGAAGAGTAAGAGACTTAAAAACCACTTGTGAAATATGAAGTCAATCATGCTTTGTAAACTAAGTAAATCTTCTTTTGTAAAAGGTTTTCAGAGACATTTTCTTTAATTTCTGACAAAAAATAGGGCAGCCATGTTTAATGGTAATATTAGCTTTTTCCTTATATAGAAATATTCAGCATTCATTGACCATCTAGTGCTATTGCCAATTGGAATTTATGAAATTTTTCTCAGGTCAACAAACTGTTATAGTTATTTCTTGTACTGATGGAGACTTCCTTCCTAAGCTTTTGTTTCAAGTAAAAGGATATGTTCCAGAAGCTGAGTAAAGAACTAAGATACAGAAAAATTTCATAAGAAACAAAGAAGAGAGAGCTAGATTGCTATGTGATGTCAGTTCTTCAATATAGCAATGAATGTTGGACAATATCATTGAAGATAAAGGAGAAACTTGGAGTAACTGAAATGTGGTTTTACAGAAGAATGCTGCAGATATCATGGACCGAGCATGTGAGCAATGATGAGGTGTTGGAAAGAATGGCAATGAAAAGAAAATTAATAGTGAGCATCAGGAAGAGACAGCTGAAGTTCTTGGGACATGCAATGAGGAAGGAGGACTTGGAGAACCTGATACTGACAGGCCAGATAGAGGTAAAAAGAGACAAAGGAAAGCAGTAGATAACATATTTGAAGGGCCTGAGCAGATGGATGCCAGAATGGGGGTTGCATGGTGTAACAGAAGAAAGTGTGCTAAGAGCCACCAGGGATAGGGAGATGTGAAAAGCCATGGTCGCCTACGTCCTGAAAGGACAGGGCACATAGAAGAAGAATGTGATATATTAACTTTTTCTCTTTTAATTAAAGTAGCATGCTGCCTGCTACTCTAATGAAAAGCAACAATAATTCACTGAGATGAAAATGCCTAGAAAATGCTTTAATCATTAGTTCAGCCACAGTAAATTTGTATAAAGGTTCTTCCATTTCACCATTCTTGTATTTTTGGAAAAATCTATTATCACAATGTGGGATATTTAAAAACAAAGATGATGGAAAGATAAAGAATATAGATGAATGTTGATTGGTCAAAAAAAAAAAATTCCTTCAAGAAGTTTGTAACTACTAGCATCTCTCATTCCTGCAGATATGTAATCATAACATCAATAAACCAAATCCAGTGAAGTCCTAATGGATAAAATGCATCACATGTAAACTTCTTACATTTTGTCTTACAATTTCCTCAGTACTCTTTCTTGGTATATAAAAATTTATATTGTTATATATATATATATATATATATATATATGGGAGATAACAATATAAATTTATATATATATATATATATAATTTAGAAAAAAATTTAGATATTCTACAATTTCATGGGTAATATGTATTTTGCCGCTGAACTTGCGGCTGGCTGGCTCGTCAGACCCAAATGATACAACAGTTAATCTTCAAAATATTCCCCAAAATCATTACACACCACAGACACTCCATATTAAGTATAGACATTTGTAACAGTAATTTACAAAAAACAATTCCTTACTCATTCAAAAAAAAAAACCCAAAGAGAGAAAAAAGGAAAAATATAGACAATTGATAAGTGGAAAGAAGAGAAAAATAGAAAGAAATAGAAATGGAAAGAGAATGAAAACTATACAGAGAAATGAAAATTAACGTCATATTGCAACCCATCTGCTTTCTTAGAAAACATGACATGGACATTTAACATTGAAAATTAGTTTTAAATATAATGGGATGGTAAAAAATAAATTATAAATCATACTTCCTAATACAAATTACAATATAACCACTTGTAGTAATATATTAAAAAATATAGTTAAAAATAATTAACACTTAAGAAGAAGATAAATAAAATATTAAAATACAATCCTAAAAAATATCTTAAGTAATAATAATAATAATAATATTAATAAAAATAACAAATATATATATATATATATATATAAAAATTTTTAAATACTAATAATAAAAATAATAATGATATTAAAAAAGAAAAAGGATCTTAAATAATAATACATATATAAAAAATTTTAACACTAATAATAAAAATAATATTATTATTAGAAAAAATATATCCTAAATAATAGTAATAAAATATTATGAAAATAATAACAATACTATATATATATATATATATATATATATATATATAAAACAAAATATTAATAGCAATAATATTATTGAAAAAGAAAATAGATCCTCAATAATAGTAATAAAATAAAAATTATATACCTAAATAAACCTACATGCACATACATATCTATATATACATATACATACAAAAAATACATCTAAAACCAAAAGTATACATATCGCATATATATTTTTCTTTAATATATATATATATATATATATATATATATATATACATACACACACCTACACACATATATACAAATATACACATACATACCCATTCATATACATACAATATTACAATCTGAAATATTATAAAAAACAATACAATAATATAACTATAAACATAATAATTATAAAAAATATATAAAGAAATAGTTTGTGGTAAAATGTTTCCAGTGGTAAATTCCAGATTTTTCTCCAAAAGAAACCATTTTTTTCAGTTAAATTAATTTAAATTAATTCAAATTACAATTTAGATCTAGCTAGATTATTTTATATTTATTTTTATATATGTATGTGTGTGTATGGATGACGAATATTATGCTCTCATTACCAGTGAGCACTCTAGAGAGGAAAATTTGAAAAAAGCAGTTACCACTTCGGCGATACTTGCTTAACTGTTCAGCAATGAATTGAGTTCTTTTGGTGACTGGCATGTTTATATGCTACTTATATATAACACGCTAAAATTTTCCTTCTTTGATTCCATGTACCTATGGCTTAGGGGTTAGTGACTCCGACTGATACTAAATCAGTTGAGTTTTGATCCTGGTCAGAGACAAGTGGATATCTAGCCACACTAATAAACTGTGATACAGCAAAACAGGCTTCTTTGTGGATGACGAATAGATATATTTATATATGAATATATTTTTAATGTTACAAAATTTTGTTATGGCATTAAAGACAAAAAATCTTTTAATATAACCGACCATGCCAAAATTTAAAACAAAAACACCAATCTTCCATAGCAGATCATCTGATAAATAATCCGAGTTGTGCTGTGGATTTTTGCCTAAACTGGTTTACTGTTTTGGCCAGATCACACTTGCTATTCCATCTGAAGGTGTTGGAGATGTTGTTTATCAGGTCCAGGCAGCTCTCACTTTGTAAATAAAGAGAGTGTTTGCTTGGGCTTGCTCTACTGGGTTTATAGCATCTTTAAGTGTAATAACTTTTAGTAAAAATCAAAAATATTTTCCCTATTTCTGTTCATTCATTTCACCTATAACAAATATTCTTTTTTCATAATTTTCTCCATTTTACAGTTCTGATGAGAGGGGATGAAACCAGTTGACCAGTGTTTTTATTTTAAAATTTGGCATGGCCAATTATATTAAAACAATTTTTTGTCTTTAATGCCACAATATAGATATATGTACACACAAACTATTTACATTGTTCAGACTGTTGATCTCATCTTTGCTGCATATTAATGTTTTGGGTGTTGTACACTTCGACCTTCTTCAGTTCATTGAAATTGGGAAGTAAACCCTTTATTTGGTTTATCAGAGTGGATTGTTGTAGTTCCATGAGTCATGCCTCTTCACGATATATCAGTATCAGTTATCTCCCCTTAGCTCGAGTTTGCCAGGTATTGAACTTACTTTTGTGTGTCAGGTCACTGAATCCAACCAATTTTTTTATCTACTGGACTGTATGTCTGAAGAAGGTTGGAGTGTACAATAGCCTCTCTATCACTCTCTCTCTCTCTCTATATATATATATATATATATATATATCGGCATTATATAAGATTGTTAAGTGTTTTGTATACAATGACAGGATTGAATTTTTATAATAAAATTTACTTCATGGAATTTTGTAAGCATTTTGATAATAATTATTCCTGCTCAGAAGTTTATTTGAAATTTCTCAAACATCAAAGACAAAACTTAATGTAATAAAAGTTAGCAAATAATAATTATTTCAGTAATTCCTTTTTTTTTCTATACCAAGAGACATCTGAAAATTCTTTAAACTAATTGAATTCACTTTTTTCCAATAATTTTTTTTTAATTTAAATTAACCTATTTTAGGCAAAAGTTATGATTTTACACAGAAATAAAAGAAAACATTTCTCTTCAAGATTTTAACCAAAATAAACTTCTCTTGGCAACCATTTTCCAGTTTCTTTTTGATCACCAGAGACATTTTCAAACAGCAAGTACTGTAATCAATTGGGAAGTAAATTTAGAGAAAAAAATTGCACCTTTTGTTTCAGGACATATTTTAGATCTGAGACACTGTTTGGTTTTATTAAGATAGAGAAGATAAATGAGTTGATAATTTTTATCATGTTTTAAATGGCTGCTTCAGTGAAAAGAAAAAAAACATTATCAATTTCAAATTTTTTTTATTTGTACCTTGTTTTTTTTAAATAATTCATTTTTTGTTTATTGTTATTGTAATATTTTGTAAAAGGTAACCCCAGATATTTAAGGATACAATAGGGTAATTTTTATGGGTATTTTATAGTCATACAATTTGCAAGGAGCTTATTCAACAATTAAATTAAGAATTGTGATTTATCAGAAAATTCAATAGAAAAACCTTGAAATTTTCATGCCTATTTCCAGTAATAGTCATTTTTGAAATTGAAATTATTGAAATTTCTAGGTCATATGAGGAAAGAGAGCTTGGAAAATTTGATACATACAGAACATATTGAAGACAAGAGAGGCAGAGAAAAGCAATGCATAACCTACCTAATAAGTATGTAAATGGTTGGCAGAACAGGTTTTAGGATAACAAAAAAGAATGTTTACTAAGAGCTATAAAAGAGAGTAAATTGTAAAGATGTATGATTGCCAATGTCCTGAAGAGACATTGATGCATAGAAGAAGCAATATATTCATATTGCTAAAATATCTACATCTTTATATTGTAAATTTAAAATACTTAAATAGAAATTGAGAAATTTAATTGTTACTTCACAAAATCTCATAGCTCTGTTGCTATTTCCCTGGAAACTGTTCAGACAAACTACATTCCCTAGTTCCACCAGTTATAACCCCCACAGCTAAGACCCGCCATATCAAGCCAAGTGTAACAAATCACCATCATTCCCTTTGTATACCATTGGTGAGATCTAAGTTCCACAAATCACTGCTTTGTGGAAGTGACCTCTAAAAGATGCTTTTCCAATCACTACACACTTAACCTGATTGAGGCTATGGTCAACAGGTATCTTCCCCACATATCCCCCAAAATTGTGCCTGTTTCTAGAGTGACTTTTAGACCTTGTACAGGGTAAACTTCATGTTATAATCTTCCTAAAACCAGATCTTCTAATTCATGCAACACAAGGTTTTTATTTGTTTGTTTAGTTTTGTTTTATGGCGTATCAACTCATCTTGGGTCATTTAACACTGAATCGAATTATTAAAAATCAAACAAAAAGTTAACAATTTCATGAAGTTTGTATATTGAACAAATTAATATATATAACAGACATATATTTAACAAATTTATATATTTAACACATTCTAAATTAATAAAATATTTTATAAAATGTATATATTTAATTTGGCTGTTTAGATTTTATGGCATACCAACCACCACAAGTTATCTGAAGCCAAATCCAGCCTACATACATTATATGTATATATATTACATATACAAAATTTGCAAACGCACATAGAACCAAGTTTTGGAATATATAGCCAGTTAATAGAAATACATATATCTATGTGTGTGTGAGATAGCATTCAACCAATCATATTTTTGAGTACATTCTGATTTCTTTTAAGAATTTGTGTATACTGCTTGGTCTCATTTCCATAAATAGTTTTTTTCAAACAACTTGTTTGGTAATACTTCTTTCGCACTCTATTTAAGTTTGTACACACTAAAAGTATATGTTTGACAGCTGGTATATATTGGGGATTATGTGCCCTCCAGTAAATGATGGTGCGTGATGTAGGTATGGCCTGTGTGAAGGTGGGTCAGCAAAACCTATTCTCTTCTATTTCTGTATTGATTGTTCCATTCTCCAATAGTGGGTTTTATGTTTTGGAGTTTGTTGTTAGTGTATCTATTCCAATAATTTTGCCACTTTTTAAAAATTATTCACTTCACTACAGCTTTAAAATCAGTATAAGGAATTTTGATTTTTGCTATTTTATCTTTCATTGCTTTCTTTGCTTCCAAGTCTGCCCTGTCATTTCCCTGAATACCTAGATGGCTTGGGATTCAACAAAAAAAATTTTTCTTTGCTTTTAGTTAAATTATACACTCTGTTTAATACTTGTGTGATTAAAGGATCAGAAAGGTTTTTGTTTTTTAAAGCAGTAAGTACAGATAACGAGTCTGTGAAGATTATGAATTTGTTGCTATGGGTCATAGTTATATCAAGCGCCAAATTAATAGCAGTTATTTCAGCACTATATATGGAAGCAGTATTTAGTAATATTTTACGTTTCTTCTGATCTTTAAGCATGGCAGCAGATCTTACTTTTTTTTTTTTTTCTCTCCATCTGTATATACATAAAGGTAGTCTGGATGGTTATTTTTTACGTCAAGTATTTCTGATTGGTATATGATTGGGTTAGCTTTGTACTTTGGGTATTTTGTCAGATCAAGAATAACTTTTGGTTGATTTATTATCCAGGGTGGTGTAGAAGATAGAGTTGATTTGTGAACTTGCATCGTATTTATTTGGTTCTCTTGTATGATTTCTTTAATCTGTAAACTAAAAGGTTTGATAGCCGTTTCTTTTTGCTGAAAAAGCTCTGTGTATTGCGGTTAGTAAATAGTACTGAAAACTGGATTTAGAGAGCATGATGAAAGTTTAAGGTTATATTGCAGAGCAAGTTTTTCCCATCTCAAGTTAAGCGGTGGTTTGTTTGCTTCTGTGTACAAGCTCTCAACAGGAGAGGTGCTATATTCTCCAAGAACTAATCTAATTCCCTGGTGATGTATTGTATCTAGTTTTTTCAAGTATATAATTTTCTGGCTGCTCCATAAATGAAGCAGCCATAATCAAGTTTTGATTTGATTAAAGTGTGATACAATTTTATTAATTTTTCTTTGCTTCCTCCCCAATCAGTATGTGCTATAGTTCTAAGCAATTGTATAGTTTTATTGCATTGCATTCTCAAGTATTTAATATGGGGAATGAAGGAGAGTTTGCAGTCAAAAATGACTCCTAAGTATTTGTAATGATCTACCACTGAGATTTTGGTGGTATTGATTTTCAATACTGGCTCAAGGTGGAGTTTATGTAGGTTGCACAAGTGGACACATTTTGTTTTTTCTTTTGAAAAATGTTAGTCAATTCACTGTGGTCCATTTGTTTAGTTTATTGAGGCAGATTTGAAGTTGTCTTTTAATGTGGTTCATGTTTTTTGCTTTATAACATATCAGGAATTAATCCACATATAAAGCACAGTTTGTTCCTCTGTTTAGGTTTTTTACAATAGTTTATTTTTATATTAAATAATGTAACATAATATACTACCTTGCAGTACACCCATTTCTTGTTCCTTTTCTTCAGAGAAGATATTTACTATTCTATCTTTAGGAAGTTTTTAATAAATACCAGCATTCTACCCTCTAGCCCAATGTTTTTGAGGTCTCTTACTGTACTTTATTTCCAGGTTGTATCATATGCCTTTTCTAGATCAAAGAAGACAGCCACTAGATGTCCTTTTTAATAGACGCCTCTCTGATAAATGTTTCTAATCTGATCAGATGATCTATGGGGCTTCTTTGGCTTCTAAAACCTGATTGATATTCGGTTATTAATTTCTTCTTTTCTAGGTACCATGTCAATCTGGCATTGATCATCCGCTCTAGTGTTTTGCATACACAACTTCTAAGAGCAATGGGTCTGTAATTTTTTGTATTTGTTACATCTTTGAACGGTTTTTGTATCGGTATAACTGTGCTTTGTTTCCATATTTTAGGGATGTTCCTGCTGTTCCATATGTTATTGCATATTTGTAGGAGATATTTTGTGAGGTTTCTGGTAATTCTTTTAAGAATTGATAATGAATCTTATCTGGTCCAACTGCAGTGTTGTGGGCCTTGTTAAGAGATTCTTTTAGTTCTATTATAGAAAAAAGCTGGTTATAGGTTTGCTACACAAGGTGTGAATACTACAAAGCCTAAGAATGAACTAAATACTTTATCAATTGTGCATAGGCCCTGCACATAGCTTCTATTTCCCTTACACTAAAAGAAAGATACAATTCAGACTTTTCAACAATAGAACTCACTCATGTCTGAAAAAAAATAAAATAAAAATTGTAGCTGATCTGAGCCTAAGAAAAGGATATAAAAACCCATCAAAGGGACTTCTTTGTCAGTTGGTTGGCATATGGAGACCGTCCTCCACCGTCTCTACCTACAAGGCACACGTACAATTATTGACAATACAGATACCGGGCTTGGAATTATCCCAATCAACACTAAATATGAAGGAGTCATTGATTGCTTTAAAAGTATCTTCATGGAAGAAGGAGTTTTTGGATTTTATAAAGGAATTGGCTCACTAATCTTACAATATGCTCTTCATGCACTTGTTTTGAAAGGAGCATTCTTTTTGTTCAATGCTTTCACTTGTGATATGAATTCAGTTCTTAAGTCAACACCCACTACAATGGTAAATATATATTAATTTTTAATGTTTTTCATTATATTTTTTTCCTGAAAATATAATTTTTTTAAATGTTTCTTCTGTATGACTTACGACATAATGAACAATAAATATTTGTCTATATTTCTGAGATGAGGTAGTATTTACACTATTTACATTATTTGAACTATTGTCCTCATCTTGGTTGCCGTTTGTACGAGTTTTCGGCTGCTGTACACTTGGCCTTCTTCAGGTGCTAGGAATTTCAAATTAAACTCTTTATTATGATCACTGGTATATTGTTATCATTCTTTGTGCAAAGAGTTAGAAGAGGCTTTGCACAAGGAATGAGAATGGTATACCCCGGTGATTGTAATGAAGAGTTCTGTTCAAAACTCTTAGTATCTGACGAGGGCTGGAGCGTACAGCAGCCGAAACGTCGTACAGATAGCAGCCAAGATGGGGACAATGGCCCGAATAATGTAAATAGTCTATTACAATAAATATTTAGATAAGCAACAGATATCACTCATAAATTGTAAAATTCTTTTACATTTTTATATGTAATTATTAAATAGTTATTAGTCAGTCAAATTAGACCAGTAAATAGTTGTATTAAAAAGTGCTCAATACACATTTAAGAAAAAAAATAAGAGAAAAATTTAATTTGCAGAGATTTTAAATATTAAAATTAGGATATTTGTCTATACTTCTGAGATGAGGTAGTATTTACATTATTTAGACTTGTCCTCATCTTTATTGTCATATTCACAATGTCTTGCCTGTTGTCCACTCAAGCTTTCATCAGGTGATTGGATATTTCAAACCAAATTCTTAATTTTGATAACCTTGGTGTATCATTCTTGTTCAATGTGTCATGCCACTTCCACATATCTTAGTTATCTCCCTTTAACTCAAATTTGTTGACCACTGCTGTAGCCAGGCATTTACTCTTTGGATTAAGTCATTGGATCTAACCAACGATTTTATTACTAGGCCATGTATCCTTGAGGACACAATCACCTGAAGAGCGTACACTGGCTGAAACATTGTGATTATAGCAAAAACTTTTATTCACTCTAACAGTTAATATCTGGTGAGACTAGAAGCAAGCAATTGCCAAAAATTTTCATCATACATTTAATTTAGTATGGGAACAGTTATAACAATATAAAATAAAAAAATATTTATGTCAGAATTTTTGAGATGAGGAATTATTATTATTTGACTTACAATTATCTATCGCCCGGTTCACACTCCACCCACGTCTATTGAACAGGTTAAGAGGCTCATCCCTTGTTCCCTGTTTAGGATGTGGTTTCTGGCTTTCTGTTTTCCAATCTTTTCACTCTTACATAGCCCCCTGCACATCAGTGGCGTTACTGGTGATATGATTAAAAAAAAAAACAAAAAAAAAACATCCAGGATGCAACCACACATCTCCAAAAAGCAACTGCTAAAGGCTGTCATTGGAATGAGTCACAAATCACCCTCCCTCTTCTACTGTGTGCCTCCTGGATGACTTTTATGACTCTACTTATCTCTTTCTTTCAATGAGAAACATTTACACTGATTTACCACTTATAATTTTTCATTAATACAATTGTTTATTTCCTAAAGTACCATCCTTTCTTCTTTGTTCTGCCATCATAAGCTTAATATAAAAATTAAAAAAAAAACAAAAAAAAAAAAACTAAACAAAAGTAGATTGTTCTCACCCTTAATGTTTATGTCTAGTCTTTACTATTTTTTTTATTACTGCTCAGAAGATGAGATATCCAGCCAAAATGACTTTAGTGGTAGTAGCAACAAAAATGAAGACATTAATCCAACTGTAAATAATGAAAACTTCTCATACCAGAAATTCAAACAGAAATGCAGCATCTAAGGATGAATATTTTACAGAATTCTCTTTGAAATGACTACTGAATTCATGTTTATATAATTGGGAAAGAACGTTGCTTTTCTGGAGTAAGTTTAGTTGTGCTCTAGATACCTAGTTTTTTTTTAAAGTTTAATTGAGCCTGATAGTAAATATTTTTGCTATTTCCAGAGTAAAACATTTGGATACAAGTTCAAATTAAGCTGTTTTTAAGATGTAGACTTGAAAATTATTTGATATTTCCTATAAGCCGTTTATTTGGACTCTCATGCAATATTGACAATTGATAGAAGTTTAATTAGGGAATAATATATTTTATAAATAGCTATATCTACTATAGGTTACAATAACTTATGACAATTATTTAACGTACTTTGTCTCTGAGCGGCGTGGAGCATTGGATATCGGTTCGGAACGAGAAATCCGGGGGGGGGGCTGAGTTCGAATTCCAGACAAATTCATTGCATTCACTTATGCGCAAATACCCTTGGAAAGGTATTAATCCGTCTCTCCCTTCCAGTTATGGGTTAAATAATAGGACAGATTGGGTTCTATAGCCTTGGTTGGCAACCAGTCTACCACAGAAAGCAATGGCAACCTACTGCGGGATAATCTTCTGCCTAGACATGATCACTTCCGAGACATGATTGCTCAAGTGTGTATCATGTATGGCACTTAATTGATTGACTTTGTCTCTATTTTATATTGCTTGATAATAATTCTTCATGCTTCTTGTCTTTTGTTCCTTCCGTCCATATTTGTTCCTTTATGAAATCTTTTTATCCTTGTGGTCCTTGTCCATCCATCTATCCATTTACACAAATTTGTCAAATAGCTTACTTCTGGCTTCCTTCTGTTCCTCCCGCCTTTGATATGCAGTGTGTAAGTTAAATTATCCTAGTCTTGCTTTCTCATTATTACTATTGTGGTGTATGGAGCTGGTTAACATTTCTTTAATTCTGCTTTGTGTCAGACTTAACCAAATTCTCTACAGTTTACAAGTTTTAGGCAGAGTTATAATCATCAGAATTGTTATCAGAAGGTTGGTTGTCGGTTGGAATGTGTGGATTAGTGTAGAAGAGTGTAATAATAAAACATACATTTTGCATTTTAAAATAGAAATTTATTAAAGAATAACATAACTTCATAGAAATTAATGTTCACTGAGAAAGTTAAGTGTATCAAGAGTTCGTACAAAATGTTCTAGTAGTAATTGTTGAAATAGATAAGGAGAAAGAGAAAGAGGACAATGTCCAAGTTGACTTGAAGCTTCTCTCATTACATTTTAGCAGTGTTTCTCGCTGCTCCCATCTCTGACTGACTGTGACTGGTTAAAGATCATCCTTAAATATTGAATCCAGTCACGTGGGGTGGCTCTCAAAACAATTTTTTTCTTTAGCTGTGGAAAAACCATTTCTCTGATGTTTTTGAATTTTGCAATTTGATGACCAATCAGGATCCAGAGTTCCGCTACACTATCAGTTGGTGAAGTTCCTTGTCTTCTTAAAACCTCCTAATTTATCAAATGTTCTGTCCATGGTATTCTCAAACATTCACTAGTAGAAGCACATCCTGGTTGTTTATAGTTTTTTTTTTTATTTGTGATAAAATTATTAAGCATTAATACAGAGCATTTCAACACTATTTTCTTCATTTCAATGTTAGTTTTTATCCTTTAACACCTTATTTTAAAAATTGATATTGAAATAAAGAATTAAGTTGAATAGTGATACAATGAAATCAAAAGGTCATTCATAAGAACAACAATTACTGGTTTATTTTTACTTTTTTTGTGAAAAAAAAAAGTGTCATTTAGCAAAAGTTTGGGGTTGCTTTGGTATTATATTCTTGCATTTGCTATCCTAGCTTCAAATAAAGATGATCCCTGATCTCTTAATTATTACCAGTTAAGCACAAGTGTGGATTATCCCACTTGACTTTACTGCCAAAAATCAGTCCCTAGGGGGCACTTCTTAAGCTTATAAAATGGCATGCATTTCTCTCCTTAGTCTTTTTTTTCAACAGACTTTCAGATGTATGTACAGTTGAGTTTTTCTTTATCTTCTTTCGATTGTTGAACTCTATCACACGTATATTTCTTGCACATCACATATATACATATGCATCACATACACAAATTTCACACACATAAAAAATGCACATTCTCTTATAGCTAGTTGAAATGTTTTCTCCTTTTATCATAATTGTATATTAATATAATTCTTTTATTTCAAGACATGCAATTAGTTTTCATTTGTTTCATATTTTTTGTGTTACTCATTTTTTATTTGAACTCCCATTAAGCCTGCAATAGTTATTGCAGGATAAATATTCCAGGAGACATGTTTCTATCTAAACACACTAGCATCCCATAACACAGGTGTATATTACTACTGCTTATGCAAATGAAGCAAATAGTCATGCCTTATGCAAAATATATATTTTTAATATAAACAAGTTATATTACTTGTTAATATAAACAAGTTAACACACCATTATCATTAAAAAATCCCATAAAGATTTATGCAATAAAAAACAAGTATTAGTTGGTATGAATTAATAGACAACCACTCTGCTTCTGTTAATATATTAGTGTTTGAAAGGCATAAGCTTCCAATAATATAAATACTAACCTTTGTGGACTGTCAGGGGGCTGGTCAAATGATGCACTGAAAAACATAGATGATATTTTCTGTGCTTATTATTTTAAATATTTTAGATTATGAAAAAGTAGATGAAATATATTCTGTTGGCTTCAGAAAAACATCAATTGCAAATTGATGAATCCAAAATGAAATACACAATGAATTATTCATTTCAATTCCCTGAGACATGCAATATCTTCCTGATATTTATCTTAAATATTGGGAAATATTTCAACATTAAAACTATTCAGTCATCAAGCCAATTTTTATTGAAAAATCACTTGTATCAGAGCAGCTTTTGATTTTCAGGGCTTTCCATTTTCTAATGGCAATTTTATTAACACTCTTAATATAAAGTGTAGGAATCTTAGGCAAAGTCTCTGATTCAATACTTTTTTTTTCAGATTAAATATGAACATTCTCATCTATTGTGCTAAAATTACCAGCAACTCTCTGATTATTTCTTTTATTATATATGCATGTAAGAACTTGTTCCTTATTTAATCACATACATGTATATTCTCGGATACTTATAAAAGATGAAACTATGAGGCATATTTTGAGGGAGTTATTGTTATTTATTAATAAAAATCATTGTTGATTGGTTGATGTTTCAATGTTTTTTTTACATCATCCTCAGAGAATTAAGTTTTGATCATCTTTTTACTTGTGCATAAGTGTGTATATAAGAAAAATTAAGGCAAATATGTTATTTCATGGTGAATCAGATGTATAGACCTATTTCAGGCAAACCATCATCAGCTTCCGTCTTTATTTTACAAAGGATTTTACACTTGTGTCTTTATTTTACAAAGGATTTTACGCTTGTGTAAAGCTGATGATGGTTCGCCTGAAATAGGTCTATACATCTGATTCACCATGAAATAACCTGTCTGCCTTAATTTTTCTTATATTTGCTCTATATGTATTTATATGCATATATATTTAGAGCTCTCTTAGAGAGTTATCCTACCACTGTATGTACAGGATACTCCTTTGGATTCTTCTATACCCACACTGCATGCTGATATATATATATATCTATATATATATGTGTGTGTTTGTGTGTGCATGTGGTGTAATAGAGAGTGGCTTGGAATAAGAAATCAGTGAGCTGAGTTTGAATTCCAGTTAGGTTATTTAAATTCACTTATGCACAAATTATTTTTTTTTTTTTAATCATTTCACCCTGAGCAGGGCGGAAACGCCACTGATGTGCAGGGGGCTACATAAATGTAAAAAGGTTAATTAGAAAAGAGTGAGGAGTACAAACTAGTTAGAAAGGAGCAATAGAAAGCTGAGAAAGCAGGTGCGATGACAGATACATAGGTGGAGAGAAAGGGAAGGTTATACAGGGGAGGGGAGAGAGCTAGAGTCCAGTGGTTAGTAGATGAGTATTGACTTTGCATTTAAATTTCTGGGGGTTGTAGCTGTCAGGAAAGCAAGAATACGGGAGCGAGTTCCACAGGCGGGAAGTGCAAGAGAAGAAGCTGCAGGAGTAGAATTGTTGTCTGCATTTGGCTAACCTGACTGTGAATGGGTGGGACCCAGTTGCCAGTTTGGTTGCACAAGTAAACACCTGTTGAGGAGGCATCAGTGACTTAAGTTCGTCTGAGCAGAAGCCATAAAAGTATTTATAGAACAGACAAAGGGAGGCCACATTTTGACAATGGGGAAGTGGCTGTAGTCGAGCCGCCAGATCAGTACCTATCACATTACAGACTTTCCTTTGGAGCCTGTCAAGAACACTGAGGAGAACGGCAGAGGAAAGGTATGGATCCATTGCTTCATCTCCCTCCAGCTATGGATTATAGTATGGCAGACTGGTTTGTTTAGCTAGTAACCAGTTTAGAAGGACAACTCTGAATTCACAATCTTTTGGAAACCTTGTAGCACACTATGTAGCACCAGTTCCCTGTATTTGGATTTGCTTCTACCAAAAGGTGTGTTTGGTTCTGCATAAATTTCCACAACTACAATCAAATCTTATGTTCAAAATCTTTCTCTTGCTCCTTTCTAACTGGCTCGTCTTTCTCTTCACTCTCTCTTATCTAATCTTTTTACTTTTATGTAGCCTCCTGCACATCAGTGGCGTTACTACCTTGCTCGGAGTGATACGATAAAAAAAAAAAAAAGAAAAAAAACAAGAGAAAAAAAATTGTAGTGTGGCTATTTAGTTCTAAGAGCTACTGGAACCATATATGATAAAAATTGACTGGTGAATGTCTCTCTCTCACTCAATATATATATCTTAGAAGATAAATAATTGTTGTCTTTGTCCTCATTTGGGTGTAGGACTATTTGCATATGCAAGGAAACTGAAAACATCTCACTCCAACCCACTTCCAAAAATTTAAATAATTAAACATGATCATAAACATTATTGAGAAGAAAGGGCTTCTTGGTTGGGCTGAGAACTTTTCAGTCAGTATACTCTCAGGCATGCAGACATACACAGATACGCACACACATATAGATAACACTCAATAAATCCCAGGCCTAACTAATAAAACAACAACTTTTAGGCAAAATTCAACTGTATTCATCAACAATCTCCTTCTAGGGTTATACACTGATTCCAACACTTCTCAAATAAATCGATACCGTTTTTGTAGACTGATTTGTATTTAGCCTCAAAATATACCTCAGTTTCTGATATATTTTCTTCATGATAGCCAAATCTCTTTCCCTGGAGCATTCTTTTGAGGTCTGCAAACAACCAGTAGTTGCTGTGGGCAAGATCTGGAGAATAGGGTAAATGTGGAAGCAACTCAAAGTGCAATTCATGTAATTTTGCCATCGATGCGATCGACTTGTGATATGGTGCGTTGTCTTGTGAAAAATCACTTTTCCTTCTCCATTTGTAGCCATTTTTTTAAAGATTTCTTCCTTCAAATACACCAATAGTGCTATATAATATTTGCTAATGATGGTTCTTCCTTTCTCAAGGTAATCAATGAACAAAATACCTAGCACATTCCAAAATATGAAGGCCAAAATCTTGCCTGTTGATGTTTGCATCTCTGGTCGCTTTGGATGGCTTTCACCTGCTGCTGTCCACTCAGCAGACTGCCAAGCTGACTCCAGAGTGAAATAGTGGATTTGGGTTTCATCCATTGTCAAATATTTATGCAAAATCTCCTTGTTGCATTGAAACATTTGCAAATAACGCTCTGAATCATCGATGCGTTGTTGTTTTTGATCCATGTGAACAAATGCAGTACCCACTTTGAACACAGTTGCATCATTGACAAATATTCATGCAAAATGCTGAATACACTGCCTTCTGATATGTTCAACTCTTCTGCTATCTTATGCAACTTCAATTTATGATCGACCAAAACGAGTTTGTGGATATTTTGGTGTTTTCTGGGACAACAGCTGATTTTGGGCAACCTGAGCATTCAGCATCATTTGTGTTTGTGTGACTGTGTTTAAAGTCAGCATACCACCTCTTAACCATTGTCTGCAATGGAGCAGAGTCCGAATAACAATTATCAAGCCATTGCTTTACTTGAATAGCATTTTTTCCTATCAGAAAGCAATGCTTTATCAACACAAAAAATTCAGATCTTTCCATTGTTTTGAAAATTTGCAACAGTATCTTCACTTAAATAACTAGTTTATAAACTAATAATCTGATTTGGCCTAAATTTTGTCACATGTCATTTGAAGATTAGTACTTCCTGAAAAGTATATGGATTTTTTATTAGTGGTGCCATCTATATGTCAGGTTTAGGAATTATTGAGTGATGTGTTTATATATATATATATATATATATATATATAACTGCATCTAGAGATTATATGCAAGTTATGAATTGATATAAAGCTATTTGAAGGCCAGTCCATAAGAGAATCTTCAACAAATTCCTTTTCTTTCAACCAGGATTTCGTAAACTTTGATGCATGACTTGGCGCATTGTCTTGCATAAAGATCATAGATCGACGCTTGGCTAAAGACTGGTTATCAAGCCATTCAAAGAAATATTGCTCTAGAAAATCACACTAACTTTTGGAATTAATTTTAACCCTGTCTTTCACTTTAAATGGACCCACAAGCTCATTATCAATAATCCTAGCCCATATCATGATCCCACTGCCACCTTGTTGGTGTTTAAAAGATTTTCTTGAGTCACTTTGCCAGCAAACCCATCCTCGAGCCCATCCATCAGGCCCATCGAGAGTGATCCTTGATTCGTCTGTAAACAGAACTGAAATCAGTTTTCATGTATTTTTTTTGCCCACTGCAATCTTCTTTCCTTATGTTTTTTGTTAAAATGGGTTTCTTTACTTGATTTTTTACATCAGCAAACTTCCTTAATGCTTTACACCTTGTTTCCCTTGACACCATAGGAGCTCCAGCGGCCTCAAATATGAACGCACTTGATGCATTCGGGTTTCTTATTAATTCTCTTCAGATATGTGATAGATCTCGCTTTGTTAAATTCCTGAATTGAGCCTGAAATTTTTTTTTCCTTGGTTGAATTCCCATTTGACATATTTTCTTGATTGTTCGATAATCCTTTTTACAAATCATTAGAAATTTGAAGTGAAGACTCTCCTTTCCTAACTTTTTTGATTATATAGTTCTTTTCATTCATTGTTAGTTCTTTTTTATGAGCCATAATACTAAATACTAGTTCTTGCAAATAATCTCTTGACACTACAAATTTCTATAATTACTGAAAAAATACTAAATATCAATCTGAAATTAAAAATTGGGACTTAATTGCTTTCATGCTTACTCGCTATACATAACAGCACAAATTATTTCATTAAATAACACATATCTATGAATTTTACATAAAATATTTGACAATATCTTTTTTGCATATAATCTCTAGACCCAATTTTGAAAGAGAGAGAGTTTAAACAAGTTTTGTCAAATTCACCTGACCACAACTTGTTTCATTTTTTTCATTTCATTTTCCCAATTTTTAATTAGTTATACATCTGAATCACTATATATAGATTGTTAGACAGTGTGGACAGAGAAACCAACACTGCATGGTGACTGCCAGTTTCAAGCCTCATGTGATCTTCAGAGCATATACACACATAGTTTCTGAGTTTGAAAACTAATCTAAATGACCGTTACTTGACTAAGTATATGCTTTGAAGATTTTATGATTGAGATTTTGATGACTAAATTTATGACGGTATATATGACAATGCAATGAATGAAGTTCAGTGAAAACAATGTGAGTAACATTTTTAGTACATACAATACAAAAAGTTGTCAAACATTTTTCTTGAAAGCTGTATGGAATACACAACAAAAGCCATTTTATTTTCATGGAAACTTTGGCATGCACCTAATCTGTCTGGTTCGTCTGTTAAGTGCCACTTATGATACACACTTAAGTGATCATGTCTTGAAAGAGACATGACTGGCTGGGCAGAATATTTTCCCATAATAGGTCACCATTACTTTCTGTGATAGACTGGTTGCCAACAAAACTATAGAACCCAATAAGTCCTGCTATTTAACCCATAGCAGGAAGGGAGAAGAGATGGATTAATACCTTTCCCAACTGGTAAGAAACTATAAGCATTCCTCTGCTAAAGTAAGTTCAAATATTTGTAAAAATACAAAAAAATGTTGATATTTATAATGATTGCTTAAGGGAAATTCAAATTAGAAAAATATATTTGTTAGTGAAAGAAAAACATACTTGGTTGATTGTAAAAAAATTCTGTTATGAATATTTTTATATTTCTTTACTGATATCTTCTCTCACCAAAAAACATTAGTTTCTTACACATTCTTATATCTTAACATGCTTATATCTAACATGCAATCTTATATCTTAACTTCTACTGAAATTTTGCTGTTCTCTCTGAACAATTTACCAAATAGACTAGAGAGATTAATGACAAATTTCTAATTACAGTATCATTCTATAATATATTACAATTGCAAAAACATAATAAGGCCATAAAAAGATACAGAGTAAAGAATTTATTTAATAAACAATGATGTTTTATGATAAACTCAAGCTTAATTAACTGCAACACATGAATTTCTGAAAACTATAGATAAACATGAATAACATTGATGTAAGAGAAAGAACAAAACCTCTTGAATTTACAGGATGATAAACAGTTGCAGTAATGCAAGCCATTTTGTTTTGGTTGAATTTCGTAATAGTTATGGTGTTGAAAAGTTGAATTTACAAATAAATTTTTCATATTTCAGAAAGACAATATCTCAGGCTAGCAAAAGTATTATTGGGTATTTCCCAATAACCTCCCCACTGAGGCCAGGTGTGGAACAAAGCTAATCTTTTAATGTGAATAATCAAAGCCTGTAAGCTCAAGGCAAAAATTTCTTATAGACCCTGCATAAGCAGTGTCAGGCTCCTGTCTATTTTCTCTCAGGCAAGATTTTGCCCTTCATGGGTTCTTCTCTGCCTAAAGGCACAGTCTGACAAGGTTGTCTTTGGGTGGTAAATTGGAAAAAGTCTTATTGCCAACCTTAAATTAAATACAAAAAACAAACATCATCAATCACACAGGTACTATATTAACATTGATACAGGAGTGATTACACAAAAGTGCTAAAATTTTTACTCTACCATTTTGACCCATTTTGGGAGTGATTTTTGTTTTATATATATATATATATATATATATATATATATATATATAAATCACAGCTCATCAGTACGGTTAGACATACAAATGCTTTTAACCCAGGATTGAAACCTGACCAAATTGGCGTCAATTGGCAATACTACCTCTGAGCTATGGGCGTTCGGCAGAAGAAAGCAGACTTTTAGTGTATGATGTATCATATGCCAGTATATACATATATATATATATATATATATATATATATCCTCTCTGTTCAAAGATTTGGAATCACTATTAATAAATATACATAATATCCTATGTATACAGCACAACTTGGAGTTTCATGCTCTATGCAATTATCAGGTGCATATTATCAACTGACCATTTCAGGATTTAAATTTCTGGTTCTTGTGATGTTAGGGTAGTTATAATACTGGAATGATATTTTTTGATTTTTTTAATTTTATATTTAATTTAAACTAAAATGAAATTAAAAAGAAAAGTCTCAAAAGCTGATTTAATAGGGAGAATATTTTTAAAGCAGACGGTATATAATTTGTGCCTATGTTTCAAGGGAGATGACTTCATGTTTTTAGGATAGAGAAAAAAAAAATTAATAATAATGATTGTAAAAAGGCCTATATAAAAAAAATCTATTTGAGCAGATATTTATTTCTATTTATTTATATTGCATTTATTTTGTTTAGTAAATTAGGGCTATCTTAAAACACATAACCTTGCTTCGATAAAGTTCCCTCAGAGGATGAAATGTGTCTGTTAAGAACAGATTTTTCTCATATATATATATATATATATATATATATATGTATGTATGAAGAGGGAGGTGTTGTGAATATACTTAAAGATCATTTTTTTTTATAATATATATTTTTTACTATCTATAGAATGCATTTTGTATTACCAAGAATTTGCAGATCTATATTAAATATAGCCTCATTCACATTTTTCAAAAGCAATAAGAGATCACGTCTAAAATACTCAGAGGATTATGTGAGTATATAATACTGACTATATTTGATTTAATTTGCTCTAAAATGAATATAGATCAAGTCATATTTTTAGTGTGCTCAGTGATATTAAACTCAATGTCAATAATTGTAATAACAAATAGGATAATCAATTCCTTTCTTCTTCATTGGTAATATTGACCTCATTATACAAAAGTTGTTTAAAGTGGTCTTTGATATTATGATGTTATCAGGCTGTATTTAAATTCTCATCAACTATCTTTGGTGACTTATAATTTCGGAAACCAAATTTTTCATAATCTATTTCATGAAGAAATGATTCATTAACCAACAATATGATTACTGTCATTTTTTTTTTAATTTTTACTTTTTAAGTCGTTATTCTTGATGCACTGATGGAAAGCCTGGAGTGCATGTTAAATGAAATAATTATACAAATGTGACTTAAGGTGCATAATTTCATTTGCCAACAACATGCATATTTAGAAAATTGATACAATTATGATTAACCAAAAAAGAGTTGAAAATTGCAAAAGCTTGAAAAATTTAATTACAAACAAAAAGATTCACATTTTGCACACGGTTAAGAGAGATAAAACTAAAATATAAAATTGTTAATGCTATTTTAGAGAAATACTATCTTTAAAATAAAAAAAAAAAAAGAAGCTTTTTTTTTAGTAGAAAAGAGTGAAAAATGTTAAAAATAAGACTTCTTTCATATTTTAACATTAACATTTTGTATTTAAATGAGCTTTCTACTCCCTTTGTTATTTTTGGTGGGTTTGTAAGTAAATGTGCTGCATGTAAAAAAAAAGTAATAGACAACGAAATTAAATAGTTGTCAGAATTTTTTAGATGAATCCTTGTCATTAATTAGTAAAGAAGATGAATAATATTGGTACATTCAAACCAATTTTACTAACATGCTATGATGAGTATTTTTACCCATGGAAAAGGAATTTTAAGTTTTTTTTTTCTAGGCACCAGGAGATGGTACTATGTACTAATCTTTTCTTTCTGACATGTGGTTTTATAAGAATCAATTATAAGTTAATTTATGACTGAACAGGGGAAAGATTTATGATTTGAGATTAATATTCTTTAGAGTGGAAAACAGTTAAAATATGCAACATTTTGTAGAATAAATATATATATATATATATATATATATATATATATATGGTTAAATAAAGAAGATAGGAGGAAAACTATTTTTCTCATCTGAGTACTTCATCCTGTGAGGGACTTAAGGCAAGAAATGTCATGTTATGAGATGCTTCTCAGGCCAACATACACAACAAAAATATCAAAGAATCCCCTCCCCCCAAAAAAAACAACTAAAAAAAACAGTTAATTTCCATCATTCTAACATTTCATAATATAACAGTACACTGCTCATGAAAAAATTCTCTTCAAATATAAACTTTGACATTTTGCAAATGCTTAATAATTTCTGTTAATCTTATGAACAACTTGTGAGTGATTTTTTTTTAGTAACTGACTATGTTTTTGTTTATAGATACGTTATTTAAAATAAAATTAGTTCTATCTCTTTGCCTTTACAGTACAAAATGTGTAGGCAAGAAAAATATAGTTTTCTTCTCGTCTTCTTTATTTAACCATACTGTTATTTTTCTTGGAATATAACTGATTATACTTATATATATATAAATTTAGTGTACCGAGGCAGCAAATAATTTTCTAAACATATACTGTTAAATATCAGAGACAATGAATATCTATTATGTTTAATCATGAGCCGTTCTAAATGTCCTATTTTGGCTTTAATTTCAGTTGAAAATAAAGACAAAAATTCTCCAACATTTGGATAATTTTTTAAGTTGGTTCTAAGCTTTTGGCTCACATGAGCCATCTTCAGAGAGGTTATTAAGACGGTAATACAATAACATCCACCATCACCAACGATTTTATTTTTTGTTGACATAAAACTCTGCTAGGCAACGGCAGTAGTTACCAAAAATAACAAACGCAGTTTGCAAATTTGCAGTGCAGTTCTATGATGTCACACCGCGTGATAGTGCAAAATGACAACAGAACCATGTATTCAAATGCAATGTAATGTGTTATGACTGGATTTAAACATGATTTGATTAAGTGTGGATTGTTTGGATTTAATGTACATGGCCTCCAATATCTGAAGGTTCTTTTTACTATGTGTATGAGTAAGGATTATTGTATTGTTGACTAAAATCTGTCTGATATTACCTACATGTTTATGTTTTTCTGAGAAATGTTGTTTAATTGTACTCTGATCAGAAAGGTGACATGTAAGTCTAGCAGAGTTTTATGTCAACACAAAATAAAATTATCGGTGATGGTGGATGTTATTGTAGTACTGTCTTAATAACCTCTCTGAAGATGGCTCATGTGTGCCGAAAGCTTAGAACCAAATTAATAAAAAATTATCCAAATGTTGGAGGATTTTTGTTTTTATTTTCAACTGAAAATAAAGCTAAAATACGATGTTTAGAATGGCTCATGATTAAACATAATAAACATTCATTGTCTCTTATATTTAATAGTATATGTTTAGAAAATATATATGCATGTATGTAATTAGTATCACTCCATACAATGCAGTAAAGCCAGTAAGACACAATGGTTACAGAGTATGGAAGAATTAGAGACAGAAGCATTAATAATGAGCGGGAAGAGAAATTAGTAATCAGAAAGACAGTAGATAGCAATTGAAATTGCATTTAAATTTTTGCAGATTAAAGTTGAAAGCATGGAGCCGAAAGGAAGTTCCACATGCAAGAAATGCATGACAAGAAACTGCTAGCATAAAACTTAGTTACATCTAGCTAGCTCAATTGTAAATTGATGAGATCACAAAGCCAGTCTAGTACGGCACTCAAATTTAAAATATCTAGGTACCAGTTCAAAGAGATTACCTGAACAATTACCATGTAAGTATTTATAGAAAAGGTACAGCAAGGCAATCTTACATAAATGGGAAAGTAACTTAAGCTGAACTTCCAGATCGAGACCAATAATATTGCTGATTCTTCTTTAGATTTTATCAAGGAGTACAAGGTAAATAGCAGGGCACTAGATCATATGTGACAGTAATATTCTAATCATGGATGAATGGTAGACTTATAGATATGTAAGATAGATTCTGGAGAGAAAAAATTGACACAGTGAACTTTCTTAGCAGCTGACCTAACAATATAGTCTTTCTACTTCATGTCAGCTAAGAAGGTGTAATGAGTTATTTTTCTGGAGGTTAGCATCATCCATGATGATGAAAAGCAGAGATGGCTCTCTCAGATGATCAATGGAGAGATGTTTAATTTTAGAGATGTTAAAATTAACAAGCCATTTTTTGTGCCAGTTAACAATAGACTTTATATATAATTAAATTTGTTTTTTTAAAAAAATACATGAGCTTATAAAAGTGTTAACCTTTCCACAATCAGTCAAAACAAATGGCTTGACAAAACCAAAAGGTTGAAATCTTGGTCACATAACAGGCTGATCTTACCTATATATATATATATATATATATATTAATACAGATTCCATTGAATAATATAGACAAGTTCTGTCTATTTATTTTGTGTAAGATCCTTTCGTATGATCTGATTAGCTTGATAGTGTTGTCATGAAAAGACGAAAAGAAATTGCAGTAATTGTTGATTTTTTTATCAGGTCTGAGCTTTCGGCTTACATAAGCCATTATCAAAGGATGAACATTTAATGTACAGTGAACATAGAACATTTAAATTATTAACAGGGTGGAGTTATACAGAGAAAATTAAACAGGTTCATTTTTTTGTGTCGCACATGGCCGCAAGCCGAAAAGGAATGGTGGTAGTGGGTTTTTGGTCAAATGAAAGTATAGCAGCATGAGTGGATTGGTCTGGGAACTGCTACTACTAAGGGTGTAGGCGGTAAGTATGATAACTATGACCTCTCCCATTGATTATAGGCATTGAAGCTAAAAAAAATCAACAATTACTGCGATTTCTTTTCGTCTTTTCATGACAACACTATCAAGCTAATCAGATCATACGAAAGGATCTTACACAAAATAAATAGACAGAACTTGTCTATATTATTCAATGAAACCTGTATTAATGAAAATATGCCGCCAAAATACACACAATATATATATATATATATATATACAAGTAAAGAGAACCAATAGTTTTACAATTTTGAGTTCTCTGGCATTTACTTTTTTCTTAAAAGTGCTCAATACAATATCATTGAGCATAATATAATCATATAATTAAATTTGTCTTTTAATTAAAAACACATTGTGACATGGAAATACATTTGTCATTTATAGATATGGGAAGACATCAAAATTTATGTGTGTGTTCAATTAGTTAAATTGAACATGCACAAATATTTAGTCTGTGTTCAATTAGTTAAGTGGAACACACACAAATGTAGTGTTTTTTTTTATATTTAAATGAAATCATTTTCCCAACTATGATCTAACATTGCCTGATGACGAGATAGAAATCTCGAAACATAGAAATTTCTGTGTTGCAATGTGTTTTTAAATAAAGACAAATTTAATGATATGATTATATTCTGCTCTACGATATTTATTGCATTGAGCACTTTTAAAAAAAAGTAAATGCCAGAGAATTCGAAATTGTAAAACTGTTGGTTCTCTTTACTTGGATTTATATATATATATATATATATATATATATATCCGAGTGAGTATAGCATGAGGAGAGAAAAAAGAAAAATTTTTTCCCGTCCAAAACATTAATTTAAAACAGTGCTCGATATATGGTGTATAGAGCTTTTTTTTCCCCTGAGGAAGTGTTTAAATCCAAACACTGAAACAAACATATGATTGTAGTGAAGAGGACATATATAGAAGAAATTATATACATGTTCTAAAACATAATTTATAATAAATAAATATATATATAGGTAGGTAAGATCAACTGGTTAAGCTACCAAGGCTTCAACCTTTTGATTTTGTCAAGCAATTTGTTTTGGCTGATGGCATAAAGGTTAACACTTTTATAAGCTCATAACCAGAAGTTCAAATAAGGGAGTGGTTTGTCACTGGGAATCCTTTCATCTGGGTTTGTATGAGCCTAGAAAATATTTTCCAGTGAGTCTACATCCAGATATTAATTAAACATATCTAAAAAACCTATGTATAGAATTATTATTCAGGTATTAACAAAACAGTTTTAAATGTATGAACAAAGCTGTAGTGTGTATATATATATATATATATATATATATATATATTGTCCTATGTCTATTGCATGACTCGGAGTTTCATGCATTATGCAATCATCAGGTGCATATTTTAAACCGACAGTTTAATAGATTTGAATTTAAGTTCACTTAATGTTCATGAGAATTAAATCTTATAAAGTTAAATTACTACTTTTTTAATAAAAAGATTAAAAATTTAAAAATATTCTTAGATAACATGTATATAAAAATTTAAATTTAAAATTAAAATATAAAATAAATTAAAGCAAAAAATATTAAAATACACGGAGAAGAAAGTAAAGGTGTATAAATCATAAAAGCATAAAAATTTAAATATTCTAAAGTTAGATGTTGATAAAAACTTAAAATTTTAAATGGAAAAAAATTAAAAAGTAAAATTTAGAATTAAAATTAAAAATTTAAACAATACAGGAAGCAAAAATAAAAGGGGCTTAATTTATAATTGTTATCAGTAATATTTCTGAGGGAAAGCGAAGAAGGAAAAAAAGTAAGGAAAAAAAGAAAATTGAGCAATGTTTTATCTTCATTTTGAATGACCCATGACAGCATCCTGTGTATTTCTTAAGGTCTTTGTTGTATGCAAGCCACAGGTTTTCTTTAGATCTGTTTCTTTTCCACCTACTAGAATCCTTCAAATGATCATAAAATTATTCTGATTTTTGACATGGATAAGTCGTGAACAAAATCTGACTTCATGTTTCCCCGTGATAGTATCAATGAGCAGTTATTTTCTCACTTCTTTGGAATACAATGTTTATAATTGTTTTTTATGCAATTTTTTGAGTTCTTTTGAGGCACATTTTCTGAGATTTTTCATGATCTTTGTATTCATTTATTCAGATTTCACTTGCATAAATGGATGCAAAAATAAAGTTACTGTTGCATTTTGATAGCAAAATGTTTTTGATTGAGCAAACTTATTTCCGGTATTGAAATATTCCAGAGACATTTCCAAGTTTTCAGCTGACATTTAAATACACAAGATGAATAGAGATTCTATTTTTCAAAACCTGTTTTGACTCTTGCTGGATACAACCTGATTACTTTATTTTCTCCGAGTAATTTTTTTTATAAACTTACTCAATCTCTTATGACCAATATGATAATCCTAATTTCATTGTCATCTCCTTCCAGATAGTTTTACAGCCTGGGTTTTTAATTTTAAGTTTGTGCTTGGAATTTCCATCTTTTCCAAGTTATTTACGTTTTACTTGTCTCCCAATACACAAAAAAATTAATATTTTATCAATGCAATTTTTTAATCATTTCACCCCAAGAAAGGCATTCCACTGCCACCATTGCACAGGGAATTACATAGGAGAAAGTGATGAGAAAGAGTGGTTAGATATAGAAAATGTCAGAAGGAGGGTGATAGACAGGTAAGGATACTGAGGATGAGGGTTGGGTAGATGAGAAGAGTGTTTGAGAGAATGGATGCAAGTTAGTGTGTTAGGAGGTGTCTATTAACCTTACATTTAAACTCCTGGAGATTGTAGCTATTGGGGAAGCAAGTATGTGGAAGAGAATTCCACAGGCAGGAAGTGTGAGAGAAGAAGCTGTTGGAGTAGAAATTACGGTTACATTTTATCAGTTTCACTGTAAAAGAGTGGGACATAGTTGCTAATCTAGTATCTTGTGCAAATTCATACCTAGGGGGCACCAGTGATCTGAGTTCATCAGAGCAGAAGCCGTGAAACTATTTATAGAAGAGGCACAGGGAAGCCACATCACGCCGGTGAGAGAGTGACTGCAGCTGGTCCACCAAGTCGGTATCGATCACATTACAGATTCTCCATTGTATTTTGTCAAGAACCCCGAGGAGAATAGCAGGGGCACCCGACCAGATGTGGCAGCAGTATTCAATACACGGGCGGATGGTAGATTTATATATGTGCAGGATAGATTCAGACAGGAAAAACTTCCGGGCCTTGCACAGAGAACTGACTTTCATAGCAGCGGACTTAGCAATAATTATCTAAATTATTAAGTAATTAAAGCTTGTTACTTTGGGAGAGAAAATTATTCTCTAAAATGATTGTTAACTATGACTTGAATATTTTTTGACAGATTCAAGTCATCATTAAAATTTTACTTTTCAGACAGTGTAGTTCAAGTACTAAATTCACTGAATAGATGATGTATATGCCACAATAATATGGTCTTTATTTTTGTGTATTGTCAAGCATTATTATTCATTTTGGCAATTTTCAGTTTCTTTCCATTGCAATTTTCCTAATATTACTTCTGATCTGTGTTGTTTTCTTATTGTTAAATAAGTTGCAATAAAAAGCAGGTAAAATTCAAGCTTAGAAAAATTACAAGGCAAATTTAATAAAATTTATAAAACTTTAATAGCTGACTCTGGAAAACAGAAAATAATGACAACTTATTGTATCCTCTTAATTGAGAAATAAAGAATGTTGAAAATAAAATCATTTATGACCCAATTTTATAAATCTTATTTCTTTTGCTAATCTAATATTCACTAACTTCTTGACTGTACCGAACAAGTCCCTTTACCTCCTTTGATGATTGGATGATTGTTAGTATTTAATGTTAAAGAAAACAAATGTTAAATTCAAGCCTAAAATTCAGAACAAAAACTTTTCTGCATTTAGAAATACAAACCTTGGGCTTTTATCAAAAGACTTATCACTGTCAGATGACCTGTAATTATATAACAAAAATATACAACTTTTAAGATTGGTTGATATCAAATTAGATATAATTGGATTTTTATTATACAAACCCAAAAATATTTTAAAGTTAACAAATATAAATCTACTTGGTAGACTTCAGATAGAAAAGTTTTGTTCAAGGTAAAAATGACAATTTTCTTTGAACCAACTTGTTCTACACAATCGTCTTTAGGCTCCCACATCCATAAATACTTTATATAAACAAATACCAATGTTTGGTCTATTTGATAGAATTGCCAAACAATTAGATGTCAGGTTCTGTGGTACTTATGTCATACATTATGTAATTTACTATTTAGCTCTGATATTGTGGGAACCTTAATAAAATATAAAATAACATTTTAACATATTTTCACACTGGAAAATGAAGTCTAATAAATTCCATCAGAAAAATCTTTCTGGTTCAAAACAGGAGTTTCAAAATTAAATGAAATAGAAATTAAATGGTTTTGCAATTTGAAAATAAACACAAATAACCAAGCTACTTTCATGGAAATCATTTTTATAAAAAGACACTTAATGGTACAGTCATGCAGAAAGTGACCCAGAACTACAGAATTCACTCTGTGTTCTTTTCTTACCACAAAGACAAGGAGAAATCAAACACTCCTCAGCATCAAAAGAAACCAATTTAACCAATAGCTTACCAACAAAATTTTTGGAAATAACTTTCTTATATTTCTTTTTATCAAACTATAAATAAACCAAAAAGTAAACCAAAAAGTAAAAGTTTATGGCCATATCACATTGAGATATCTATTCCTATACAATCACCAAAGTTAAGCAACATCCAGTCTGGTCATTGACCCAGATGAGTCACCACTTGGTATACCAGGTGCTATAAGCTTGTATGTGTAGGTGGTATAATGGATAATGGTTCAGAATTATTAATTGGAGAGCAGTATTTCAATTTCAGTTAGGTTTGTTACATTGACTTTTGTTCAGAAACTCTTGGGAAAGGTATAAATCCACTCTTCCCCTCCAGCTATGGATTAATTAGTAAGACTTAGATCACTAAATCATTACTATCTTTAAAAAAATCCTGCAATATAAAAACATTTCCTGGCTTTAAATAACCTGCAAAGGGTTGATAAGCTGTAGAAAATTAATGAATGAATCAATCTAAAAAGCAAGTAATATTTGTAGAGATTTTTTTTTATTTGTGATGCCTATGTAATGTGTTTTACATTTTTTGCCATCAAGCTATAATCATCTAAAAGTCTCAAGTCAACAAAGCCTATTTCTCTAACTTAGCAAACTCAGTTAAAGGATTATATCTGGTTATGAATGAAGATTGTGATAACATATGCAAATTTGAGTATAAAGTGCTTGAGAAGTCATTGCTGCTTATTTTCACATTGTATTTGGTCTCCTAATTGACCGTGTTGAGCTGGACCGTTTTTATGACAAGATTTTTGTGACTTTTTTCTTTTTACTACAGAAGAGTGAAAGACTTTTTCTACCAAACTGAGTGGTGACTTTTCTGACACAGCTGAACAGTTTTTTCTGTTGACACTACCATAAAAGTAGGACATTTAAAAAAATGTTGTTTTTGAACCTTTCAGAAATGGCATTCAAAAGAAAAAAAAGAGGGGGATAAGAAAGAAGACAAAAAAATTACAAACCAAAAATTGACTGATCTGAAAAAGAAAATCCATGAGTAAAGGACAGACTGAAGCTGTTATAGGAAACAAACCTTATTTTTAATACAATTATGTACCCACATACATACAAAGCTAAAACAAATGTAAACTATTTTCTACCCAATAACTGAAAATAATTTTTTTTTTAATAATCACTTCACCCCAAGCAAGGCAGAAGTATCACTTGTACATAGGATTGCAGTAAGAGAGAGAGAGAAAAAAAAAGAAATTACAGGCAATGTCACAGAAAAGATAAGAGATAGATAGAAATTAAGTGGATAAAAGATGGCAATTAACATTGCATTTAAACTTTTAGAGATTGTAGCTATCAAGGAAACAAGTGAATCATTACACAAACAGGAAATGCAAGAAACAGAAACTGTTAGAGTAAAAGAGGTGGTTATTTTAACTATTTCTATGGTAAAAGAGTAGAACCTTGATGCCAATTTAGTAGCACGAGTAAATACAAGTGGTCAAGGTACCAGGGCATAAAAGCTTGTCAGAGCAGTTGCCATGAAAATACTTGCAGAAAAGACTGTGGAGAGCCACATCATGTCGGTGAGAAAGTGACTGAAGTCAGGCTAAAAAGTCAGGATTATATTATATTGCAGATCTTCCTTTGGATTTTGTTGAGAACCTTAAGATGAATATCATGAGCACCTGACCAGATATGGCAACAGTATTCAATGCACAGACAAATGGTAGATTTATAAATGTGCAAAATGCATCCTGATCAGAAAAACTTCCTTGCCCAACACAGTGAACCAACCTTCCTAGCAGTTGATGCAGCTATGGATTCAATGTAGTCATTCTATTTGAGGTCATTTGAAAGAGTGAGGCCAAGGAAGCACACTGTGTTGCTCTCCAGGAGACGAGCATAATCCACTCTAATGGTAGGCAGGAATTATTTACAAACATGCTAAAAAGATTTCACAATAAAACACACACCATTTAAATCAAAATGTCTATTGGTTAGAAATTAACATCACCTTGTGAAATATTTGACAGAGAAAATTAAAACCTTATTTTTTTGAGCTTACTTTTAGAAAGATTTCTTATAAAAAACACACAGATCATGACTATCTCTAAGCCATTCAAATACAAGAGATATGGCTACATATCTTCCCCATCCTGTAGTATATGCTGAAATAAATATGTTGGTGACTTCAAATGAATGATCTCCAATGGTAACAGCTTGGATAGTCAGTTCATCTTTGGACTGAGTAGCCAGAGTGTTTAACTCAACTCAAGAATTATTTTTGTTTGTAAATACAAATAAATGGTTTATTTAATGGGCATACCCATGTTTTTTATTTTATTATTGTTTGAAATTTAGATGTTTAGATTTTTAATATAAAAAAGCTTAGATGACAGAATTTCCTACACTGTGAAACATTTTCCCTATATGCATTATTAAAGTTATGGAAATTGTGTAAAAATCTGGTTGATGTACTTGAAGTCAATTGAGAAATAAATAAATTATATTTAACAGAGAAACAAACATGAATGTCATATTCACAAATGATCCAGTGATTAAATTACTAATGAGTTCAAGAATAATGGTCCTAGTGGTTTTAAAAGAAATGATTTTTCCAATATAGAACATTATTACACACTACTGAAAATTGTTTAGATCTGCCATATTAGAATCTTAAGGAGAAGGATACTGATGCATTCTTTATCTTCAAAAGGACATTTTTTTGAATTGTATTTAAATCAACTGTCTTTAAGACTTGTTCACAGTTGAAAGTGAAAATGAATTTCACAGAGAGAATTTGACTTTTTAGTGATAATTGCAGGAAGGATTTTCAGAATAACTTCATATTGATGCTGCATTTATTGCCAAAGTCTTACAAAACTTTTAAAACACCAGGAATCAGTTTCAAGACTTGAGTATAATGGTAGAAGTTTCTTCCCTAGCAATGTTTAAGTAATGTATCTGTGAGTGTGATTGGCAAAAAGGTAATTTTTAGCTAATGAATATTTAAAGACAGCAAGGAAAGTAAAATACTAGTAACAGGGAAAGCATCAATGAAACTTCTATCCTGCTGAATGCAGAAATCTGAAACTGCTTTAAAAGAGCAAAAGATGCTTTCTCAAAGCCAAAACAAAGCATTAAGAAATAGGAATATTTTCTTAGAAAGAAAAAATTGCTGTACTGCCATGTAATAGCAATCCTTCTATATAATCTTGAATGCTGAACAATCAACTCAGTTACACACATGGTTAAAGAGCCGAGGATGGTGGTGATAAGACTTTTCTAGAAAGTGATGATGACAATACTTCTTTCAAAAATTCAATACCACTAAATTTTGAAACTTTTGAGACAACTAATGACAAGAAGGTTTATATATATATATATATATATATATATATAGTGTATTGAGTCAACAGATAATTATTTAAACATGTATTGTTAAATATAACAGATAATGAATGCCTAATATATTTCATCATTAACAATTCTAAACATTGTATTTTAGCTTTAATTTCTGGTAAATATGAAAACATAAACTGTCCAACATTTGGATATTTTTTCTTATGCTGGTCCTTGATCTAAGCTTTCACCTCATATGAACCATCTTTAGAGTGGTTGTATGGACATTAAAACAAAGATATTCACCATCAAAGATGATATTCTGTTATGTTGACATTCGCATGACTATGTGATGATAATGATCATGGAATAGCAGACGCAGGTCGTAAATTAGTGATGTGGTTCTATGATGTCATACCCCGTGAGTGACCAAAATATTAAAAACAAAACCATATGTTGATATAACATATAATAACAATCCATCACAAATAAAGTTAACAACACTATAAAAATATCCACAAAACTGTATTCAGATCCTCAATTATTTCCACTCAATAGCTCCTAGAATAATTTGAAACATAACTGCTACTGCCTACTTAATAACTATTAGAATAACACAATAAACCTTCTCATAATTTATCACTGACCAGCATATATAGTTAAACCAAAGAATAATGCATTTCATGACCTGATGATTGCATTTAAGCATGAATCAGACTGTTGTTACGAAGTCTTAGCATCAATGTTCATTTTATATTTACACTAGCAGTATAGCCCAGCATTGCTTGTGTGTAATGGAAGCTGTAAAACTAATGCATGGTCCAGGAGCTCAGACTCTTTGGATGTTGGCACGAAACACTAAAAAGCAATAGTTGTTTCCACTTAAAGCGAAACCGTAGACTGAAAGAAAAATGAATGGATGTAAGTCAAATTTTGATTTCCTGATATCGATATCTAATGAGTTTTTTCATTGTAAACTGAATTTTGAAGGCTAAATAAGTCCTCTGAGTAAATGGCATCATGGCTGAGACTAAGAACTACAATTAAAATTGGACTGCTCATTCTATAACCCGATTTTTTTGATTATCGATTTTTGATATTTATTGGGTGTACACAAAACCTAGCTAAGAACACTCGCAGATGCTTATAGTACAACTGTGAAAATTTTCAAGAAAATCAGTTCAGCCGTTTTGGAGCCTATAGGTAACGGACACACACACACAGACAAAGTTCCATTTATAAATAAGTTTAGATTAGATTTAGATATGCTCTATTCTTGTCTAGTAGGTATTATTTATATTTGAAGGCTGTTAAGATGTTAATTTGGGGGTGTTTTTATATCAACACCAATCATGATAAATCACACACACACACACACGTGTGTGTGTGTGTGTGTATACACACATAGGTGTTGATATCAGTGTCCACATTTCTTATATTTGCATGTTTTATTTTGGATATTGAGCACTTTTATTCTATAAATAAATTGTGAAGCTTAAATATTTCTATATAAAAAAGAGGAAAGAAAATGTTATGTTAGAAAACAACAAATAAACTTAGTTAACAGTTACAAAAACCTATGAACAACAAAATCAGCCATAAAACAGTTATTTTTTGCAATAAAAGAATACTTAAAAAAAGATTTTGGTCATGAGCTTCACCAGCCAAGCATGTGAGATGGAACAAAATCTTAAGTTATTTGCTTTGATCAATGAATACAAGAAGAAAAGACAGTTGAACTAACAATTCTCTGTTTAATAATGCCAACTGACTATGTAAGAAATTTTTCACATTAGAAAGTAACAATTGTTACTTTCTAATGTGAAAAATTTCTTACATAAAACTTTTTATTTAATGTTTACTTAATTTTCATATAAAATTTCATAAAAAAACATGTAATTATCAATGTGTAAATCCTTCTGAATGTCTAGAAATGATCTTTCTAAAATAGTTTCCTCTTCTGATAGAATCATTAATTAATTTATGGATATTAAAGTATTTATAGCAAGGCCAGTCTATTATGGGAGAGTGTATTGGCAGTGACAATACAATACACAATTGTTATGTAAATAAGTTTAGACCATTAATCTAACTGTGGGAGACTGAATCATAAAATTGATATATTTTAAAGGGAGAAAGTATTATGCACTTGGGAATATAATAGATTTGTAAATATAAAGGAATATTTATTGATACATAAATTTTTATTCTTGGTTTTATTCTTGGAGATAAACATGGAATAAATTCTTGATGAAAACTTAAAACTTCTGATAATCAATTTATAATAAAACCAACTAGATAAACTCTATTGACAATTGGGAGTAACAAAAATGTCATTGAAGTGTGTTTTGTGAATAACCAATGAGGATAATTAGTTCATGATGCTTTAAAAAAGATATCTACAAATTATTCTGTTTGAGTTTTGTTTGATGGCATATCAACCTCTGTGGGTTATTTTATGCCAAAGGATGGGGTTTTATGGCTTTTTTTTTTGGTTATAGTGAGAAGGTTAATCCAATCAGATTTTAATGAAAAATTTTTTTTTAATTTTTGAAAACTGAAAACATCTTCCAGTTTTGTATTCATAAAAATTTTGCTGAGAATATATTTTTTATAGAATGTTATGGTAATAATTTTTTTTTGTTGGTAATATTTTTCCTTCAAAAAGTATATATATATATTTTTTTTTATAAAAGTTTATTTTTCTGTGTATATTATTATAAAATTTTATTTTATTTTTGATACTTTCATATTGTTTTTACCAGTTTGGAGGCTAGCTATTTGCCCATAGCTGAGACCCTAACAGGTGCTACCACTGTGGGTCAGGGTGGACCTGAGAACAGCAGCAATTAAGAGGTGGTTTCATGCTCCTCACAACCTCCCAATCAGAGGCCTTGCTGTTGGATACAGTTTACTGTCATGTCCAGGGCCTACAAATTATTCTGTAGCTATAGGTAGAGGAACTGAAACTGCAAACTTGGTAAGAATAACAAATAAAACAATGACTAAAGGTAATATTAGCTGCTTTTGTCTAAGAAAATATTTGGCAGTCAATGACCAACCAGCCATTAGTAATGTCAGCTGAAATTTAAAAAATGTTACTCTTAAACAGAGTTTGGAATCTCACTTTGGTCAATTTATAAAGGAGATAACTTCTTGCCAGTATCACTCTGAGAAGATGACCCCAACATGAGTCACTGTAAAACATTTGAGAAATCATTTATGATTGTGCAATAATGAAGTTGCAAGTCATTATGACCAAGTGTTTGAGCATCAGTTACTGATCATGTCAGATTATGAGCTCTCTTGCAAAAAATCTAACGACGATCAACTCAACTTAGCTGCAATATAAACTACATGTTGGCTCTGTGCATATTAAAGAAACAAAACTGTACCTGAATGGGCATCTGTAACAGAGATTAGCTTTCCACCCAAGCAGAGAGGGGTACTCAGAAAGAAGAAACCAACAATTATACGTATATAAGAATTAAATCCTATATATATATATATATATATATATTTTTTTTTTCAACCAATAAAATCTCATAAGAAAGTTTGTTTAATAAACAATTACTAGAACAAATACTGCCAAAATATTTGCAAACATAGTTGTACACCTACAATGTATTATTTTGGGACCATTTATAAAATAAAAAAATAAATTCCTTTACTTTTGTATTCCAAAAGTTTGCACCTCTCTGTGAAATTAGATTTGGATATCCATTATGGATATAAAAATAGAAGCATACTATTTCTCAAGGTTCAAAACAATTTGAGACCTGTTTGATCTACATTTGCACTAACACAGGCACAAACAATGAAAGATATAACAACCACTGATTAAGGCCTTGTTCATACACTGACAGAAAGATTAAGATGACCATCATAAAGTAAATGTCCACACATCTCACATCAACTAAGAACACTTAATTACTTGATAAAACAAACACAAACTTCACTGCAAGGAAAAATGAACATTTTGTTGTTATTGTGTATATATATATATATATATATATATATATATATATATATTTTCTTCATGTGTAAATGAGTTATGCAACCTAGGTTTCTACCATGTGGTGTCTTCAGGTGATTTGCAATAACTATATATATAATTTCTAGTTCAACTGACATTCTGCTTCTACTTTCCATCAGTGAATAACCCTTTATATATTTCATTTAAAAATGTGTTGTTATTAAATGAATGTTTGGAATCCTGACACTCAGCAATAAAACCTAGATAGATAGATCCCAACAAGTACATATAAACAGTTAAATAAGTGAATACAATCTAAATAAACTGAAGTGTATAAAAATGGTTTAATTTAGTTATGGAAAAAGGAATACCACTACTTTTTGAATTGACACATACATTGTAGAATAGAATAATTATTTCTTGAAGATCATATTATTTTGATCTATGCAAAAACTAACTGATTAACTTAAGTATTAAAAATGGATTAAAAAAATCATTTCAAACTATAAAGTATTCTGGCTGTCTTAGGTCATATAAAACTTTAAAATCATTGACAGACATTTGTTAATTTCTTTCCTTATCTAATTTCTTGTTTATCTATGTACGTATTGCTGTTCATATGCAGGGGATCGACAAAATATTGAAAACACAGAGTACTATAATAGCATAATTTAGAAAATTTAATTAAATTGTCAAAAGCTTGTCTATTTTTATATTTGTTGATTTTATATTAGTAGTAGTACTTTTTTTTGTTAAAATTGTTGTTTTTTTATCGATACTATTTAAATAAGTGAATTAAAATCAACAGTCAAGACTATTTAAGAACTTTAAATAATCAACTTCATCCTATGTTACAGAAACTGTTTCTGGAGGGAAATGCTATCTTTCAGGATAATAATGCACCAATTCGTAATGCTAAAGTTGTTGCTGAATGGCACGAGGAACATTTTTGTCAAGTAGAACATCTTGTCTGGCCACAACAGTCCAGAGAGCTCAACATCATTGAACTTTTATAGTTCATTTTAGAATGATATCTTCTATCATCATTGAAAGAATTGGAGACTGTTTCAGCTAAAGATTGGATGTAAATTCCTCTGAAAACAATCCTAAATTTGTATGAGTTAACCCGTTGCAGAATTCAAGCTACAATTACTACAAAATAAATTTGCTTTAAGGTGTTTCCATTATTTTTACCAACCCCTGTATATCTAATTCTGTTTATGTTTTCACCCATCAATTTCTGTTTGACTATTCTGCCCCTTCCTATCTATTTATCACCATTCCCATCTGTTCATATCTCTCTCCATATCTACCTATCTATCTGTGTTCAGATATGTTCATATCTATCCCTTTCCAGATTTACCTATGTTTTGCTATTTGCATCTGTTCATATCTGTCCTTATCTACCTATCACTATTCACATATATTTACCTCTATCAAACTATTCATTCAAAACTCTTTTTAATCTCTACATGCCTAAAGCAGAAATTATTTGCCAAAAATGTTTAAATAAACACTGTGCTTTTATTTAATTTGGACAGTTAAGAGTAACAGAGAATTAATGGCTGGTTGGTTGATAAATTGCTCTGAGGTTTGGAAAGTTTATGCTGAAAGTCTTTCAACTAGAAGCAGATATGGATCTCAAAATTTGTCTCTATTGTGACTGTTGCTCTGATGCACAATATAAACTAATATTCTTCAGTCTATTTAAGTACAGAAGGATTCAAGTATGGAAAGTGAGTAGATGCCTGTTCTATAGAGAATTTTAGAAAATTTCTAACAAGACAAATACACGTTTCTCATTTTTTTAAAAATGTGATACACAGCAAGAACCACAGTTTGCATTGAAACCCATTACACTTATGTGTAATAAATCAAAGACCAACTCTGTTCACTGAGTTTATTTATATGTATTTTTCTTATGATTTGCATATATTGGAATTGCATGTATCTATTTGTATGAATATAAAATTATTACATTAAAACAAAAAAAAAAAAAAGCCTGTTCTTAAATTTGACCAAAACAGCCAACTCACCAAATATTTCCAAGACTTTAAATGAACGCAACACATTTCTATGGAGAGAATGTACCATTACTTGACTTTGACATTGTGTCAGGAAAATTACTTTTAGCCCTGACTTCAGGTGCAACTGAATTATTCAACAATCTTAAGTTTTCACCACACATGAAGATAAATGTATTGCACACCTTCATAGCTAAGTTTTGGCACAAGGTCGCTTTATGAGAGCAAACTGCTAATTTCACTCAATCTGCAATGAGTTTGACAAATTAAATACATGAACTATGTGAACAGATTATATATATATATATATATATATATATATATATAAAATCATATTTTTAAAAAATAAAATATATGTGCTTACCTTGGTAGAAAACTAGCGATGGTTTAAAAGTGCTGTGCAACATTTAAAGTTGTTTATATTCTGCACTTTGCTCTCACTTGTGTATATTTCCTTTCTTTTTTTTGTCACAACACATTTTATTTATCTTGCAACCCAATGAAGGGTCAGGACTCACAAAATCAAAATCTCTGTAGTAAACTGATAGCTGTCTTAACCAAAGTCATTCTCTTTTCTCAGTCATTTTTCACTAAAATCGTATCAATATCAGTGCACATAAAACCACATAACTATATTACTTGTATATGTTTTCTATCTGTACACTTTCTGCTTGCTTACAACCATGCATACATACATACATACGCACATACATATTTTATAACTTTAAACATTATTTTTATTTAATAAACATATTTCAGTAGATTCTCTGTTTATTTTTGTTAATTCGATTCACCCATTGCAGGAAAGAAAAGCCACTAAAACACAAGAGGTTACTGAGTGTGAAAGGATTAAAAATAAAAACATTAATAATGAGCAGAAAGAGAAAAGAGGGAGGGCAGTAGATAGTGATTGATATTGCATTAAAATTTTTACAGACTAAAGTTAACTGGAAAGTATGAAGCCTGAAGGGAGTTCCACAAGCACAAGTTAACATAGAATTTGTAGTCATATCTTGCCAGCTCAACTGTAATTTGATGAGACCTCGACGCCAATCAAGTATTGCACTTAAATTAAAAAAAGTCTAGGTACCATATTGAAGAGCTTATCTGAACAAATACCATAAGTATTTATAGAAAAGACATAGAGAGTGAACCTTATGGTGGTGGAAAGTGACTGAAGCTGAGCTGCTAGATCAGGGCCAATAATATTGCTGACTAGCAGTATAGCCCGGCATTGTCCGGGTGTAATGAAAGCTTTAAAACTGATCCATGGTCCTGGAGCTCAGACTCTTTGGATGTTGGCATGAAAGACTAAAAAGCAATAGTTGTTTCCATTTAAAGTGAAACCATAGACTGAAAGAAAAATGAATGGATGTAAGTCAAATTTTGAATTCCTGCTATCGATATAAAATTTTCTGCACTATTGTAAGACCTTCAACCTTGAAACTTCTGAATATTGTTTCTCATGTCCTTGTTTATAAGTGTATCAAATTTGATTAAAATTGGACCACTCCTTCTATAACCTGATTTTTTCGATTATCGATATTTATCGGGGGTACCTTGACACAAAACCTAGCTAAGAACACTCGCAGATGCTTATAGTACAACTGTGAAAATTTTCAAGAAAATCAGTTCAGCCGTTTTGGAGTCTATAGATAACGGACACACAAAGTTCCATTTCTAAATAAGTTTAGATTCTTCTTTAGATTTTATTAAGGAGCTCAAGGTAAATAGCAGGGCACCGAACCATATATGGCAGCAATATTCTAAGCATGGATGTATTGTAAACTTATAGATATATAAGAGATTTTGGAGAGAAAAATTGTCTTGCATGACACATTAAACAGTATATTTAAGTCTACCAGCTTGAATATTTGAGAAATCTCATTAAAAAAAAAAAGATGTGCTCTCCAGCAGGATTGAAATTGCATCCCTGTTTTCAGAAGAACCTGTCCTAAGAATCATTGTGCTTTAGACCAATCCAGCCATGAAATGTGTTGCTTATTAAGCATGGCTGAATAGTGCTCAAATCTTTCTCATATTCTCAAAAGTTCATATCTGAACCAAGACAAAACAATTTCTAAAGAAGTAATGAATTTCTTTTTATTAATCTGAAAGATTTTTAAGAATCTAGAAAGGATTTTATATATTAATCCAACAGACTTTTGAGAACCTGCAAAGAATTTGTACTTATAACTATTCGGTATTGCTTGATTGATGACACCTTTCATGGCTAAGTCAATATCTAAACTTATTTATAAATGAAATTTGTGTGTGTGTTATCTATAGACTCTGAAACGGCTGAACCAATTTTCTTTAAAATTTACAGTTGTACTATAAGCATCTGCGAATGTTCTTAGCTAGGTTTTGTATTGAGGTACCCCCAATAAATATCGAAAATCGATAATCGAAAAAATTGGGTTATAGAAGGAGTAGTCTGATTTTAATCAAATTTGATAGACTCATGTGTATCAAATTTGATTAAAAGACATAAAATTTGATGACAACATAAGAAACGATATTCAGAAGTTTCAAGGTTGCAGTTCTTACAATAGTGCAGAAAATCAATATATATATATATATATATATATATAAAAGGCAAGATGTTTGTTTGTGCATCTGTTTATCTGCCTGTATGTCTGTATTTTTTTCAGACCTTTTATTTTAGTTTTTGCTTCGGGTTTGGCTCTAACTAGGTATATTTGTAGTTCTTAGTCTCAGCCATGATACCATTTACTCAGAGGACTTATTTAGCCTTCAAAATTCAGTTTACAATGAAAAAAACTTATTTGATATTGATACCAGGAAATCAAAATTTGACTTACATCCATTCATTTTTCTTTCAGTCTACGATTTCGCTTTAAGTGGAAACAACTATTGCTTTTTAGTGTTTCGTGCCAACATCCAAAGAGTCTGAGCTCCAGGACCATGGATTCATTTTAAAGCTTTCATTACACCCGAGCAATGCTGGGTTATACTGATAGTAAATCATATTTTTAACTGTGCTCATTCACTATTCACCAAGAATTTGTTTAGAAATATATATGTGCCCAAAATGACAATTTCCGAAATAGCTGCAGATTGTAACTGGGCTAATTAGTCATAAACATTTGTACACAAATATGTTTGGACTTCTGATCATTTAGTTGCAGACCAAATGAAGCATTCATTGCTAAGCAGTAGAGGAAGTTTTGCGTGTACATTCTGTGTTGCTAGAAAATGAGTGAAAGGAATTTGGAGCAATGGATTAACATCAAGTTTTGTGTGAAGACAGGCAAAAGAGCTGCTTAAAAATTATAACTATTATTTATACATGCTATGGAAAAGATCAAATGTTTTTGAGTTTCACCAATAGTTCAAGGATAGGTGAGATGTTCACGAGAATATTTGCTCTTGAAAAGGATCAGTCGTTAATTATGGCAAGAATTAGCTCATAAATTTTTACAATTTACAGAACAAAATTGGTTTCATTTAATCACCATAGTGAACCTTTTTTGCCTGCCATCAGCATGGCTGATGTTAACCTCTAGGGAAGCAACACATTGCACCTTCTTGGGCACACACTTTCCACTGATGTAAGGTGAAGTGGTTATACTGAATCAATTGCTAGATCTACTGCTACAAAATTTGGTCCACTGTATCATGCCAGACAATTTTTCTTGTCAGACTTTCTCTTGCATATTTATAAATTAACCATTCACCTGCCCATTGACTATTACTGCCATATCTGGTTTGATGATCCTACTATGTACCTTGAGATTTTTTATAAGGTTTAAAGAAAGGTTTGTGATGTAACTGATCCTGACCTGGCATCTCAACTTTAGTCACTTTCTCAATGATATGATGTAAATAAACTCAGTTTTTCTACAAGAATTTTTATGGCAACTGTTCTGACTACCTAAATTTAAGTATACTACTAGATTGGCAACTAGGTCTCACCATTTTACGATTGAACTAGCTAAATGCAACGATATGTTCCACTGTAATATTTTTATTTGATTGCAATTCTCATCTGTAGAACCTCTTTTCACTTTCTTACTTCCATGCCATCTACAATCTTCAAAAATTTAAATATGATACCAAGTGTCATCTTCTGTCTTCCTAAATCCTGTTCTTTTATTGTCCTTTCTCATTCTCATTCACTCCCAGTAACACCTTGCAGCCCAATGACATTATTGCTTTTCTCTGGGTGAAATGATTAAAAAAGTCTGTTTTCATGCTAAAATTTAGGCACTTGCATACTTCTAATATGCTTTTAGTATTTACTATACTAAACATTTTGTAATCAAGAGAATGAATGAGTTTTGAATGAATGAGTTTTGAATGAATGAGTTTTGAATGAATGAGTTTTGAATGAATGAGTTTTGAAGCACTTGGTTAATAAACCCTACCAGCAACATCATTGATTGTATAGAGATTTAATTCTCGATGAAAATATATTTCATTTCTGACATTGTTATAACATTCTGAAAAAGAAAATCAAGAAGTGCATTTACATTTCACTCTTTGAAGAACATGTTCTACAACAGAACAAAAACTCCATGTTTAATAAAGTGGTAACTGAAGCTTTCTTTGCTAATTTTGAAGACTTAGGAATTTGACATTATTCTGTGGGCACTATAACCTTGGAATTGGAGGGATATTGAGCACAAAGATGAGATGAAAACTGCTGCAATTAATGAAGTGAAAGAATGCAATATAAAGAAATTACCTGAGGGAGAAGGAAAAAAAGGGAAGCAAATAATTAGTTTTAAAAATGAAAATGCACAATAAATACCTGAAAAAAAAAATTGGTTTCTATTGCATGAGAAAATCAATTAATCAATAAAGTCAATTACACATACAAAAACATACATTAAAATGAATTTAACTGTCAACTTTGAACAAAAGATATTGAATAATTTATTTGTACCTAAACATTTTTAAAAATTCTCTTCTTTTTTTTTTCCTAGAAATAGAGGTTAATAGAATTTCGACTTTGTTCAGATTATTTAAAATTAAATTCTTTAATTATTTTTTTCATTACTGTAAAAAGAAAAAAAAACAGTTGACAAATGAGAACTTATAAAACTTCAAACTCAATGTTTATATTATGCAATGACCATGAGGTACTTGGTTATTTTCCTTTGTTTATAAATATATACATGTGGCCTCATAATAAGTTGACCTTTTTCATTAATTTATTATTTATCGACTGACATAATTAATAGAAATCATAAACACAGTTTAGATTCTGATCGATGTGCATTCTCTTGGCCTTAATACTCAGAGAAAAGTCATGAATCTTTCCTTGCACTCTTTCCCATCATGAGATATTTTATCATGCCAAAATAAGAGATTAAAAAAGATGCAGTCAGGGATACTTCACTACTATTGGTACCATAGAACTCAGTACTGTCTTATTATTTGGAGAGAAGATGTATCTTGCCCAGTTCCTAGGCTCTGGACATGCCACAAATGACCTAACATAGTACTAAGATGATAAAATGATTAACCAACCAACTAATGAATATATTTCATTTCTGACATTGTTATAACATTCTGAAAAAGAAAATCAAGAAGTGCATTTACATTTCACTCTTTGAAGAACATGTTCTACAACAGAACAAAAACTCCATGTTTAATAAAGTGGTAACTGAAGCTTTCTTTGCTAATTTCTTTTAAATGTTTTGATGTTTCATTTAGTACACAAATTATAATACAAAATTTAATTGACAACAATAAATTGCTTTATACTTATTTCTCATGCTTTCTATCACACACAAGATAAATGTTATTCAAAGACTTCGCTATGCAGGACTTGTGGCTTTCCTCCAGTATAGCAAAAATAGAGAATTATCACCTGCTGAGAACCATCCCACTCAGAGAAGTGGCCTCTGGTTGATGGAAAACAGAAGAGATACAAATATTTACTGAAAAGTCCTTCATCTCCAATAGATTTATACATTGTTAGTAGGAAGCCGAGGCAGTTTTCAGTCATAGAATTTATTTTTCAACCTTCCTTGCTGAATCAAGCCATAGTAAAGGAAGAAGAATTGAAAAAGGTCAAAATCTCTTGTACAGACCATATTAATCAACTACAAACCTGAAACAGATATGGATAATTCTCCAAAATCTTTATGCACAAAAACAAACCACAATATATATATGAAAAGTTAAAGTAAATCAGTGCAACCTTTAAAAAGAGTTTTTCTACAACTAATAAAACCTTATACATAATAAAACTGTTTACTTTACCTCTGGCACATGTTTACAAGGGTTTGTGTAACATCCTGGTTCTGTTTGATGTAAGATGTTAGTTCTGCAGCTTCCTTCTGTACAGCCTGCCGTCGAGTCCGGATTGTGCTTTCTGTGTGACGGTCAAGGATCAACTGATCTCGGACAGATTCCTGAAAAACAAAAACAAGTTCTTTAAAATGAGAAATTAAGTATTTTTACACTTTTATTTTCTGCTTTTTTTTTTTTTTTTATTTCATTGCAGATTTCATCCCAACTTTTTCAGATTAATTATTATTTAACTAGTAAAGTAGCAGTATACAAGAGCAAAGCAGTTACTTCTGACAAGATTAACATTCACATGTACAATGACTTCAGATGCACATGAAATATCCAGTCACACATATCACTTTAAAGAACACTCCTTTTCAAAAACACAAAATAAATTACATTACAGTCAAAAAATGAGGATAAAATAGCAATCATGAAAAAATAACATTTTTGATAATGGCCTGTGAAGTAGCTTAGAGTGTCAATAGTTATGGAATATTTTTACATTCCTTATCTTCAACAAAAAAAAAAAAAACATGTAAGAATACTGGAAAAATGAAATAAAAATTAATAAAATCTCCCTTGTTGGTCATTTTTAACAAAACATGCATGTGGGTATATACCTTTCATTAACAAAAGAAATGAATGTTCTTTGGTATTTTTTTAATTACATTTTTTCTCCTTTCTGGTGAGCTGTTTGCTATTAAATTTTAGGCTGTGTAGATATTATCAGATGTGCATTGTGGTGCAATGGATATTGACTTGGAATGAGGAATCGGGGAGCAGGGCTTGAATTCCAGCTGAATTCCTTGTATTCACTTATGCGCAAATACCCTTAAGAAAGGTATTAATCTGTCTCTTCCCTCCAGTTATGGGTTAAATAACAGGACAGATTGGGTTCTATAGCCTTGGCTGGCAACCAGTCTACCACAGAAAGCAATGGCAACCTACTGCAGGATGATCTTCTGCCCAGTCAGTCATGTCTCTTTCGAGACATGATCACCCAAGTGTGTATCACGTATGGCACTTAACTGACTGAGATATTATCCAAATTCTGAGAGGATTAGGCTTTCATGAGACATTGTGACTTTAGTATTTTAAATTCATTTAGCGTTACGTTAACTGTTTGTTTCAACTCTCATGCCATTATTGTATAACTATTTGTTACGTCGGGTAACAGAATTATGTGAAATAATACAAAACAATGTAATAGTATAAAAGTAGGTGTATTGACAGGAAAAGAGAAGTATTTACAAGAAGTGAGGATTAGTAGAATACAGAACAAGGTAATTAGTATACAGTATTGTCATAGAGACGTGATAGATTGACTAGTAGAACACTTACTCGACTTCCTTCCTTGAGGTATAATCACTACTATTTTATATAGTGATTCGAATAGACAATTTCCATGGAAAGGTGGAGAGCACCCCAACACTATTATTAACATCTATTATACAGTCGACAGAAGTCAATAAAATTGTCAAAATATTTACACACGATATCAAAACTATAAAGTGTAACAAAGCTATAACAAACCAGGGTCTTATTTCTGAATGAGTTTGGAATCATAAGCTTTGCCAATCTACTTTGAATTCTTATTTCAGAAATGTTCAATGTTACGGTCTGATTTTTCATCGATTCATCCATGTTTTTAAATCATTTTAGACGAGGCAAGAGAGACAGAGGAAGACAGCACATAACCTCCCTTGTGATCCTGAGTAAATGGATGGTGAAGCAAGATTTAGAAAAAATAATTATGTAATGAATATGCATGCACCTTGGTTCCCCCTCACGGTAATGTGATTGGCTGGTGTCAGCCATAAATACATTGAGGCGAGGATGTGTAGAAGTCTAGAGGTCTACTTCCATAGATTTACTGGTCTACAACTATTAGTCTACATCAATTGACTATGCCTACATCTGAGAATACTGCATACAATGAGTACCATCCATTATGTCAACTTCCTAGATTGTTCTACTGGATTACATTTGCCTAAACTGCTTAGCTACCTCAAATCAGATATATATCCCTTTCTGGGACATATCAGATAAAAAAAAGACAAAATATATTAAAAGTTACAAAAAAGAGAATATTATGTAGAGCCATGATTGCCAACGTCCTGAAGGGATATGGCAGATAGAGAGAAGAATAGCCAGTTTCTAATTACACATTTATTTGGAGATATTGTTCTTATATTCTCAAAGAGTTAGGGTACTGCTTCATTTCCACTTTGAAGGCAAGAGAGGAAAAAATGGAATGAATGAAACCTATTCTAACAGGTGTTTTTAATATGGTGTTTAACATTTGAATCATCAACCACACCTCTGTAAAATTCAAAACAAACTCAAAACAGTTTTTTTATACAATGCAGTTCTCAAATATACACTCAAGCATAAATAAGCAGTAACCACTGAACTGACATTCTTCTGAAAAATCTGCATTTACTTTTTTATTGTATTTTAATTACCCTTCATCACTATTTTTATCTCTGACCACATTTCTCTTTCCCTTTCTACCACAACCTCATGTCAGTATTTTTTTAACATCAAGCTCCAGACACATTCCCACAGAGCTTTAATCTCTTTCTTTTTTATCTTTATGGAAAACACAAACCATCACTTTAACGAATATGGTCTATGCAACAATACCACATCATATAAAAGGGCAACAAAATGGACAGAACTTGTGAATACACCAGCTGTACTTTTCAATGCAGACATTTGCAACATGGCTGACAAAAAATACAGATAATAAAATCAACCAATCAGATTTCTACTCTATAATGTCAGTTTATTTTATATAAAGATCACAAACAAAATTTAATAAACAAATTTTTAGCTTTATATCCTACTAGTAATCTCACTGACATTATTTTCTTATTTTAATTTAATCAATAAACCAAGCAGTCATAGCAAAAAATCATTATTTTGTTCTCTAAATTTTGCATTATTTTAAAGATATAGCTTTATTTTGATTAATATACCAGTTTATTGTAGTTATGTCATGTCTGATTATGTTGTTCTTTAGGATCTGCCTTCTACTGCGACATATTTTACACATTTCTCTGAAATTGCATCAGTTTTAATTACTTAGTTTTTTCCCCTCATATTCACGTCTGTTGTATTGTATTCCTGCTAATCAAAACAGTTTTCATAACACACAAATTTATTATAAAAGTCATAGAACTTATTTATGTGCCATGTCCTTTCAGTACGTAGGCGATCATAGCCCTCCACTTACCCCTATCCCTTGTCACTCTTATCATTTTTCCTCTTGGTATCTCTCCCAAAGCCTGCTTTACCATCCACTTGCTGAAGCCCATCAATTATGTCTCAACCCCTCTGTCTGTTTCCCTCTATCCATCCTGTGAGTATCAGATTCTCTAAGCCCTCCTTCCTCAGGTGTCTTAAAAACCTCTGCTGTCTCTTCCTGAGGCCAAGTATAAAGTTTCTTTTCATCTGTATCCTCTCCAAAACCTCGCCATTGCTCACATGTTCAGTCAATGGTATCCTCAGCATCTTACTGTAGAACTACGTTTCTGTTGTTTTGAGTCTTTCCTTCATCTTTGAGTTGATTGTTCAGTATTTGCTGCCATATAGAAGGACAGGAATCATAACAGACCAGTACTCTTTTCTTTGAAATCTTCCTGTCTCTCAATACACTGATTAGCTTTTGAAATGTGTCCTTGGCCATGCCAATGCACCTTCGGATCTCAATGACACACTTTCCATCCTCTGTCAGAACATTTTGTTTTAAATTTTTTTAATTGTATCAACCCAAGCAAGGCGGTAACACCCCTGATGTGCAGGGGGCTACATAAGAGTAAAATAATTAGATAGGAGAAGAGTAAAGAGAAAGATGAACCAGTTAGAAAGGAGCAAGAGAAAGATGGGAATACAGGTGTGATGACAGTTGCAAAGGTAGAGAAAAAGAAAAAGATATACAGGGTGATGTAGAAATAACTAGAGTCAAGTGGTTAAGAGATGGGTATTGACATTGCATTTAAATTCCTGAAGGTTGTAGCCATCAGGAAAGCAAGAATATAAAAGCAAGTTCCACAGGCGAGAAGTGTGAGAAAAGAAACTGCTGCAGTAGAATTGTCATCTACATTTGGTTGATCTGACTGTGAATGGGTGGGACCCAATGGCCAGTCTGGTTTCACGAGTAAACACCTGTGGCAGGGGCACCAGTGACTTAAGTTTGTTGGTGCAGAAACCATGAAAATATTTATAGAACAGACAGAGGGAAGCCACATCCTGTTGGTGAAAAAGTGGCTGGAGTCAAGCAGCCAAGTCGGTACCTATCACATTACTGATTCTCCTTTAGAGCCTGTCAAGAACACTGAGATGAACAGTGGGTGTGCTTGACGATATATGACAGCAGAATTCCATGCACAGATGGATGGTTGATTTGTATATATGCAAGATGTATTCAGGAGGAAAAAAAACATTCTGGCCTGACACAGTGACCCAACCTTCCTAGCAGTGGATTTAGCTATTGACTGAATGTAGTGGTTCCACTTGAGATCAGAAGAAAGGCTAAGGCTGAGGAGGTGCAGTGTATTGCTCTCAGGGAGACTCGCTTGGTCCATGCTTATGGAAGGCAGGAGAGGTTGCCTGTGATGATTGACAGACAGCAGCTTGGTCATAGATGCATTGAAATTTACAAACCACTTCTTACCCCATTCCACCACAGAATGTAGATCCCTCTCAAGATCAGCAGCAAGGTTATGTTTGTCCGCCACGCCGGATTTCTTACTGATGTGGGAGTAAATTTTTGTGTCAGCTGTGTAGATGCCTACTTGGCACTTAATCTTGTCTTGGCGATCATTTATGAAAATGAGGCCTAGGATAGAGCCCTGAGGGACACCAGCATTTGTACAGTAGGATGTGGAAGTATGCCCATTCAAGACGACCTTCATTATGCGGTTACTTGTTTGATTTTAGGTACTCTGACCTCTAGTTAGCATTTTGAGGTCATTTTTTTTTATTTTTGCTGATGACTATGCATTCAATTTTTTTGTAGTTTATATGTAGCCCTTTCTTCTCACTTTCCCTTGCTACCTCCTGTAGAAAATTCTGTATTTTCCTTTCTGTGTCTGCTATCAGCACTGTATCATCTGCATATTTTATATTGAATAAATCTGGTGAGAATACACATCCTTGTCTTACACCCCTTTCTATTTTTGTATATCTGCTGAATTCATTTCTTGTCTGCAAGCAGTTTGCTGACAATATAGGTTCTTGATAACTAATCTACTTTCCGAATATGTTGAGGATGCCAAGCAGCTCTAACAAGTCTTTGTGACATATGTTGTTGAACGCCTTGTGCAATCTATAAAACACAGCTACACATCCTTCTGATACCATTTTGAGCATGAATATCACTTTCCTTATTTTGGTGTTTTTGATTAACACTGTCTTGGTTCTATCTCTAGGCTAATTCTGCTGTGCTAGCATTCATCAGAGTTTGGATAATGAGTCTTGTTATTTGGCTCATCAAGCTGATTGTTCAGTGAAGTTCATATTCCTTTTCATCTGGCTTCTTAAGCAGGGCTATAAAAATTGATTTGTTTAGGTCTTCTGATATATTGCTACTGTTGTAGATTTCATTTATTATGTCTGTAATCCTGTCTACACCAAATTTGACTAAAGTTGTCAACATGTTTATTAAAATACTGTCTGGTCCTGACGCTTTGTTTCTGCTCAATTTGGTCAGTACAGCTTCCACTTTAGCTTTTAATATTTCTGGTACATCGATATTTCTCTGTACTGCCGGCTACTCTCTTTTGTCATGGAAGTGATTTCCAATATATTTATTTCATTGCTTCATCCTTGGATTTTATGCATCCTGTTACCAAGCATGTCTTTTGTCCTGTAATTACCATTATTCTTTTAATGTATATCTCTTTTGCTGTGCTCAATCTCTCTATTTCTGCATGTTTGGCATTGAGCCAGTTTTTTTTAGCCTGGCTGTATTTGCTCCTTAATTCCTTGTGTAGTTTTTGGTATAAATGTTTATTACTTTTCAACAGACTTTTTTTTTTAATAACAAGTCCATGAAAGATTAAGTAAACATTATTCTTGAGATTTAATGTTTTTTTTTATATCAATGACTTTATTGAGAGTTTCAATAAGGACTACTCTTTAAATCCAATGTTTTTCTAAACAAAAATATCTCAGTATTATTATATAACTGTTATAATGGAACATCCTATCACCCCCGAGAGTTGATTTGACGAAGAGATTAAGAAGCATCAAAGTACAAGACGATTCACTTCCATTTTGAATGTGGATTGTTCATTTTGTCATTTTTCTGGACATGTCAGACTGGTTGGTGCTCTTTATACTATTTTCTCTTTGACAGGCTTTGGACGAGGTTTTTGAACTTTTTATTTATTTTGCTACCTGTTTTGCTGGTGAATTAATATTTTCATTTCAGTTTTCTTTTAATTTTTATTTTTCTTACAATCTTTGTTTCAGACTTTGGTTTGCAGTTTTGTATTTTTTTTTTTTACTTCTGAACACTTGTTTTTGATATTTTGTTTTTATGCTGCTTTTATGAAACTTAAAGAAACACCCGAGATGGGCAACCAGAGTCGGTCCATTGTTAAAAAGTTTTCCTCAGTCAAGAAAGATCCCCCAGACAAAAATGAGGCTAACAAATTGTTGACAGAAAAAGAAACATTTTCTAAAGGGGTGGGGGCTATAAGAATGGTAAAAGAAATGAAAAAAGTAATGACAAGGCAGAAGAAACAACCACAACTACAATGAAAGAAACAACTGGTGTAGTGGCTGGGGAATCACCCTTGGTATGGAGTCCCTTCCCCCCAAATGCATTGTTAATGTGGCGGAGTTCTTGAGAAAGCTAAGCAGTTCTTTCCTCTGATTACTGATGGCAGGCTCTTGGTATACCTTGATGCTCAGGAGTGCATTGTTAAAAGAACGGCGTCGGTTTTTGTGCTTGACAAGCAATCATGTAAAATTTGTCATAGCACAAAAGGCACAGTGATGAAATCACTAATTTCCTTGGGGGTTAAACCTCAACAGATCGTGAAAGGTGTTGGTTATTTCATGTGGGACGTTCTTTTACCCACGCCCGAGAACTGTGTGGACATGACTTCTCGTGATCTTATTACAAAGGAGTTCAAATTCCACACAGAATAGCTAGGATGGCGCAGGACCAAGGTCACAGTCCATGAGATTTCTCACTATATTCTTGGTGACCACTTAGGGGCATATTTGAGGCCTTCACCTCCATTCCCAACTGCTTGGAGATTGATTGGAGAAAATACCCCGTCATCATGACAAGGAGAAAACCAACTTGCTGGAAGTGTTGCGTGATAGGACACCTTGCCTCTTCCTGCCCAGAAAAGAAGGCCTCTGGAGTCCCGCCAGAAGCCAACCCCCCTTGAGCTGAATCCTTTTGTTCCGTAGCGTCTGTAATGAGCCTAACTGTGGCTGGCACCGGTGGTGAAAAAGCCCCGGTTGCATCTATTAAAGAGCCCACATTAACTGTGCAAAAGAAGGTGGAAGATACACAGGAATGGCAAGTGGATAGAATTAGAGGGAAGCCTCAGCCGATAGAATCTCAGTCCCAGATAGCCCCTAAGGATAAAAACACTAACAATCCTAAGGGTGAGGCTCCGGCTAGCTACGCCAAAACATTGGACACCCAAGGAAGAAAATTTGACCCAGGCTATGAAAAATCATGAAAGATTATTGAATTGCAATAAAAAAGTAAGAAAGACCTCAGATGAAAAAAAAAACACAGTCTTCAATTTCTACCCCCTCATTTCCCAAAATTAGAGCCTCACCTTCTATAACAAAATTCCTTCTCCTAACTCCATCTAAATTAATGCCCCTGGGGAAATTGACTAGATCCAGAAAGACATCTGAACCAGTTTCTCATCCTTCAGCTATTTCATCTCCTTCATTCAAAAAAGAACAGAAATCACGAAGACAATCATTAATCCCAACTCACTAAAATGTGTCCCCCTTCAATTATTGGGAAAGACAAGAGTTGAAGATAGTGGAACTTTCTTAATTCAAATTTCCTGTGTTAAACTGTGTGGTAAGTGTGAATTGTTTCTTAATTCTGTATTTTTTTTTTACTTTTTGGCTTTTATGCTCCATTTAGACTTTAACTAAGTTAAAACTTAGTTAACTCACCACCCTTGGAATTTTTTTTTTTTTTAAATAGGAGTAGATAGATCACACTATCGCCCGGTCCATACTCCTACCATGTCTATTGAACTGGAGTAGAGGCTTGCCCCTTGTTTCCTGTTTAGGATGTGGTTTTCGGCTTTCTCTTCTCTCTCTTCAGACCTTGGTATTGGTGCTTCCTTGATTTTCCTGCGATCTGGCCAGTTGGTGGCAACGGCTCATCACTGTGAGGGTGCTGGGTTGGCAGTTTCCTGGTTGCTGCTTCTGACTGGTAGTTAGGAGCCCTAACTCTTGTGTAGTGTCAAGAGGGGCTGCTCTGATCAACATTTGTATAATATTGGGGTTCTTGTAGTGCCATGTCGCGCATGGATAGGTGTTCCTGCAAGCACTAACGGTAGGCAACCCGGAGGCCACACCTTGTTGCAGCCCTAGCCAGTTTCCCTCTCAGCACAGATCGTGGATAATGACTACCTGTATCCTCTACTCTAGGTCCCTTTCTATAAACAAAAACATATGATGAAACAAATCAGAAATGACCCTAAACCAGTTAAAATCAAACAACCTAAACCCATTAACCTTTCTTTCACTAATATCCAAGGTATTCGTACTAACTTTCCTAGTGTAGAAGCGTTCCTGCATGAAAATTCCCCTGACATCCTTGCACTCTGCGAAACTAACCTCAACTCAGCTATTCCTTCCTCTGACCTCTCCATCCCTGGTTATCTTCTCCTCTTAAGGAAGGATTCCACTGTCCACATGCATGCTACGTCAGCGAACACCTCCCCATAGCTAGGGTGACTTCACTCGAATCTACTGACCACCAATACATATGTCTCCGCCTGTCTCTCCTCAGTTCAGTTAGTTACCTATTCTTTCTTTACCGTTCTCCCTCCTCTCTTGACTGCTCCCTACTAGATAGCATTGCTGATAACATCCTATCACCCATTCGCCCACAGATTTGTATTCAACACCCATCACTCTGAGTGGCTTGAAAACGCCGTTACTGATCCAGCGGGCATTCACGCCATGAACTTTGCTATTTCCCAATCCCTTACACAAGTGGTGGACTTCCCCACTCGCTTCCCAAGCACCCCCTTGGGTCATTCCTCACTACTAGATATAAACTTTACCTCTGTGCCTATCTATAGGACCTCCTACCTATACCAAAAAGCTGACGGGGATGCCTTTCGCGATTTCCTCTGCGACGTCCCTTGGGGAAAAATGTTTGATCTATCAGTTGATGACTGCCTCTGAGGTCTTGTCATGGGTGAAAGTTGGCATTGATGCCTTCATACCCACCAGGAAGTATTGCCTAAAACCTCATTCCTCTCTGTGGTTCTCTCCTGCCTGCTCAGCCACCATTGCCCACAGGAACCATTACTTCCGTCTATTCAAGACAGTCATCTGATCACAATAGGTGCCTGTTCATGTCTGCTCACAATGAGTGCAAAAGAATCCTAAATGACACCAAACGGTTGTTTGCTGAGAGAATGCAACAGCGCATAGCTGACTGCAAGTTTGGCTCCAAGGACTATTGGAGAATTTGCAAATGAGTGCTGAACAATAGCTAATCCTCAATACCTCCTTTAATCCATGAATTTGAGGTTCTCACGTCATCAGCGGACAAAGCTGAGTGCTTTGCCAGCAGATTCTCATCCAACTCCACATTTGACTCATCTGGAGTACACCCACCTGACTTCCCTATTAGAACTGAGGCCAAACTGCATGACGTATATATTACCCCGACAGTAGTATCCTGAGTAATTTCAAAACTCGACCCCCATAAGGCGAGTGGAGACGATTGAATCCCAGTGAAAGTCCTAAAGAGGTGTACTCCTGAACTTTCCCCTGTCCTCTCTAAACTGTTTAACTACTACCTTTCTGCTTCCTGCTTTCCTGCATGCTGGAAGTTCTCTTCAGTCGTTTCTGTATTTAAGAATTGTGGTGAACCCTCGGACGCATCCAACTATTGACCTATCAGTCTTTTACCAATATTTGGGAAAGTGTTCGAGGCCATAATCAACACTGAAATAGTTCAACATCTTACTGCCCACAAACTCTTCTCTGACAGGCAATATGGCTTCCACTTTGCCAGGTCCACGACTGACTTGCTAACAACTGTAACGGAGTACATGCTTCAGGCCCTTGATGAGTCTGACGAGGCTCGTGCGGTTGCTCTGGACATCTCCAAGGCTTCTGACAGTGTTTGGCACTCTGGCCTCCTAGGCAAGTTACGGGTTACGGTATTACTGGTTGCCTGCTTGACCTAATCCAATCTTTTTTAAATAACCGCAAAATAAAGGTCGTTTTGAATGGGCATGCCACTTCATCCTACAGCACGAATGCTGGTATCCCACAGGGCTCTATTCCTGGGCCCAACTCTCTTCCTTATTTTCATCAATGACCTCTCAGATGAGATCAAGTCCCAAGTAGGCATCTACGCAGATGACACCACAATATACTCCCACACTAGTAAGAAACCTGTCATGGCGGACAGACATAATCTCGCTGCTGACCTTGAATGGGATCTTCACTCTGTGGTGAATTGGAGCAAGAAGTGGCTTGTCAACTTCAATGCGTCTAAGACCAAGCTGTTGTCTGTCAACCATCACAGGCAACCTCTCCTGCCTCCCATAAGCATGGACCAAGCAATTCTCCCTGAGTGCAATACACTGCATCTCCTCGGCCTTACCCTCTCCTCAGACCTCAAATGGAACCACTATATCGAATCCATAGCTAAATCTACTGCTAAGAATGTTGGGTCACTATGTCGATCCAGGATGTGTTTTCCGTCTGAATCCATCCTGCATATATACAAGTCAACCATCCGTCCGTGCATGGAGTACTGCTGCCATTTATGGTCAGGTGCCACTGTTGTTCTCCTCAGTGTTCTCGACAGGCTCCAAAGGAGAGTCTGTAATGTGATAGGTACTGATCTGGTGGCTTGACTGCAGCCACTTCCCCACCGTCGAAATGTGGCCTCCCTTTGTCTGTTCTATAAATACTTTCATGGCTTCTGCTCCAACGAACTTAAGTCACTGGTGCCTCCTCAACAGGTGTTTACTCGTGCAACCAGATTGGCAACTGGGTTCCACCCATTCACAGTCAGGTTGGCCAATTATTAACCACTGGACTCTAGCTCTCTCCCCACCCCCGTATAACCTTCCCTTTCTCTCCACCTATGTATCTGTCATCGCACCTGCATTCTCAGCTTTCTATTGTTCCTTTCTAACTAGTTTGTACTCCTCACTCTTTTCTAATTAATCTTTTTACAGTTATGTAGCCCTCCGCTCATCAGTGGCATTTCTGCCTTGCTCGGAGTGAAATGATTAAAAAAAAAAAAAGGTGCCCACTCCCTCTGCATCACAGACCTCTCCCTCTACTACTCCATCTCCAGATACAAATGTAACCCAGAAAAGGCAAAGAAGCCATTCTAGTGAGGAGAAAAAGGGGAAAAGAAAACTGCAGCAGCTACCTTACAACAACGGCAAAGATGTCTGCTGTATGTCTCTTTTCAGAAGCAGCTGCTACTAACCATAAAGCGGGAGTTGACAGAGGCTGTGGTTAGGAATAAGTGGTGGGATCACCTTAAGTCAACAATTAGGTCCTTTGCTGCTGAATATAGTAAGCGACTCAATCGAGATAGATTAGCAGCAGAGACAGCACAAGAAACTAGAGTAGAAAGGGCTATCAAATCAGGAGAAAGTGGGGAAGTAGCTGTAGCTAGGGAAGAGATGGTCCAGAGATGTGATCAAGCTACTTTGTAAGGATAAACGAGGAGGGGATGGGATTAGTAATTTTCAGCCCTTAACTATGTTAAATACAGCAATAAAGATTTTGGCCAAGGTCTTTGCAGACTGTCCTGCCTAGTCTGATTGATCCTTAGTAGACTTGTGCTGTGAAGGGTTGGGCTATTCAGGACAATTTTCATACAGTACGCTTGATCTTAGAAAATGTCGATGGAGAAGACGCACTTATCAATTTGGATCAGTTCAAGGCTTTTGATAGGGTTGACCATCAATTTCTCAGAGCTGTTCTCAAGGCAGTAGGTTTCAGGCCATACTTTCACTCTGGGATACGTCTCTTATATTGGTCCCCCGGAGCTGTAATGGAAGTGAATGGTGAAAGTTGAAGCCTTTCATTTTACTCCGGTCTATTCATCAAAGTCTTGTGCTTTCACCCTTCCTTCACAAATGCAAATCTGGTCCTACAAAGAATTACCCTCCCTAATTTGAACACCTCGGCCAGCCGCAACAAGTCTGTGGGCTTGCAATTGGGTGTGTGGAAGGGAGTTTTTCTTCCTGGGCCCTTCAGCTGGATTGACGGGCCTGTCAAGATACTCGGCATCCTGTTTGGCGCCGACCTCCAGTTGAAAAAAATTGGTTAGATGTCCGAGAAAAGGATGAGGCTGCAGTTTGTCTGTAGTCTCAGAGTAATCTTTCCTTGAAGCGGGGTGGAAGTTTGTGCTTTGCACATCTACCCCATCCTACTTTACTGGCTCTTGATTATTCCCCTCCGGTGCACCCAACTATTTTTACTGGTCAGAGTCTTGTTCCACTTTTTGTGGTGCAAGATAACTCATATGGTGCGTTGCGAGGTTTGTTGCTTCCATCCTGCTGAGGTCGGTTTAGGGATGCCCAATGTTGAGATCCATCAACAAACGCTGCGGCTGAAATTTTTTTAAGATTGAATGTGTTAGACTTATTTTATCAGCGTCCCCCAAGCCTCACTTTTAACCAGATAAACCTTCCCCAAAAGTTCATATATCCTCCACCAAACAAAATAAACCTTCCCCAAGATTAGACACTGAAAAGAAAAAAACAGAAGATGTCTAAAATTGAAAGTGTCAGCAAGATAGACAAGTCTTTGAAAGGGACCTCTCTTCACAGAGAATGGCCCTTTTAAGGCTATTATTCAAACTTTTGTCAGTCAACAACAAGTCAATCAAACATCTAAACAATTTTCCTATTGCCCTCGGATTATTAACTCTTGTCCATAGCACCAGGGGCAACTTGCGGGTCTGGAATTTCTTGGAGGGAACCACTGAAGCCTTTCCAAAAATCAAGATGTCCCAATTAGGGACACCAAAATTGAAGAAACTTTCTTTGCTTTGTGCTGGGAGGGTCCCCATAATCCTCCATCTCTCTTTGTATAGGGCCATAAAACTTCCATTCCCTATGGTCGTCGGTGGAATTGTCATGGATGGGCAAATTATGTCCGACATTGGCACTGGTAGTCTCAGACAAGTCGTCAGGGTCCTGACACCCGTAGATTTCCAGCCAGTATGTGTTTAAGAATTCCAATTTAAAGAATGTCCATCAAACTAGCCCGCTTAAATGCGAGGAGCCTGAGAGATCAGTGTAAGGCTGCCCACCTGCATCATGATCTCATTCTTTGGGGTGGATGTGGCTGCGTTCCAGGAGACACACTGTTTGCAAAGTTGATGCTTGTGTGCTTTGTTGTCTATTCAGCATATGGGGACCAGCAGGCCAGAGGTGTTTCCTTGTTGGTTAAACATACCCTGGGTGCGAGTGTGGACCATGTTCATGTTGGCGCTGGGGGCCGGTTGATTGTAGCTGATACTGACGTGAACAGTAGTTCGTTTTGGATTGTTGCGGTTTACGCACCTAACAACCAGGTTGAGCATGTCTCGTTTTCCATCAGTTAGGGCCATTCCTGGTAGATTCTTTGCACCTAGTCCTAGTGGGGGATTGGAATGCTGCTCTGGACCCCAAGTTAGATAGGAGGTCAAGGAGCTAGCGGGACATCATAGCTTGGTTGATCTGATCAACAATTTTGGTCTTGTCGATAGATATGAGGTTGATCACCCTAGAGGGGAAATGTGGACATGGGCACTTAGTTGGTGGTCTACCCAGAGAGTTAGCTATCTGGATAGAATGTTAGTGAGAAGGGTCAATCTAGATTTGTTAGATTGTCCTATGTTCCACTGGTTAGGCTACTCGGACCACAAACTTGTTTGTGCCAAGGTGGCATTAGAAGTTAGGCCTAGGTTGGCTGGACACTGGAAGTTCAATGTGTCTTTACTGGACAAGTGGGACTTCTGGCAACAGCTAATGATTAGTGCAGTGGGAATTAGTGGGGGCGGTTATCGGGAATAGGTGGTGGAAGAAGCTATTGTATATATTTGCATTTTATTGTCATGGGTTTGTTTCCCTGTTTTAGGTACCTCTTGTAAATATGTGGTATTGTGGTGTGTGTGAAAGATTTAGAGGTGATGGATGGGTTCTTGTGGTGAATGTGCAAATTGTAATGAGTGAATGGGTCGTGATAGTGTTTAGCTAGGTATAGGATAGCTAGTGTAGACAAACCTTTACCCCCCCCCCCCGTTTTTTGCCTTGGGCCACAATTTGTATAATTTTTATTGAATAAATATTGTATACATGTACACAAAAAGTCCAACACAAACACTTGACGGCTTCAAACACTATAAAAGTGTTAAACGAAGTATTTAGTCGTTTTGGAGTAACAAATACAATTGTAAGCAACAATGGTACCATGTTCACCGGGAGAGAATTCTAAGATTACTGGCAATTGAACACGTAACAACACTAACATATAATCCTAGGTCAAACGGACAAGCAGTAAGATCTGTCAACACATTTAAAGAGCGTTAAGAAAGAATAACAGAATCAACACTGAAAAAAAAATATACAAAAGTTTTTAACAGTATATAGGATAACACCAAATCGGAATACAAATGGTAACTTGTCACCTGCAGAAATGTTGTTTGCAAGAAAATACGTTCAGTGTTAGACAGGATGTTATCAAGTAAGAAAAAGAAAATTTATATGAAAACAAATGCAAAGTTAAAAATGTATAAAGACAGTGATAAAGTCTTCTTTAGAAACTATCAGGCAGGAAATTATTTTTAGGAGGATGGTACAGTTACAAGAAGAATGAGAAGAATGGTCTACATAATAAAAAAATAATTTCTGTAAAAGACATATAAATCAGATGAGATCCCAATTCATAGAAACCATTACAAATGACAAAAAAGTACCGATGGAAGTGTTATATGACACTTTCCAGATTCACCCCCCCCCCATTAATAATGAAGTACCGATGGAGGTAACATCGACTCCAGAAATCGCTGATTCTCCAAAATCTGAAGGTGCACCAATTCGAAATGTGAGGAGAAAAAGTGATAGGAAGAGGAAAAGGATAAAACTGCTTATGTCCAAAACAATGAGAAAAAAAAATATTAAAAGCAAAATTCTAGGGAAGTATTTAGCTCAGGGAAAGGTATCATAATGGAACATCCTATTGCCCCTGACAGTTGATTTGCCGAAGAGATTAAGAAGTTTCGAAGTAAGAAAGTACAAGACGATTTGACTTCCATTCTCATTCCGTCTTGACTTAGCATTTTATGAACTCTTACTTGTACTTTTCCATACAATAAACTCTGTTATTTATTTACCCCTTACATGTTGTGTAAATCTTTCCATTCAGAATTTACCTTGTTGTTTATATTGTTCCCATGATATAACATTAACAATCTGTTCTAATGGAATATCTCACACTCCCTATCACCTATCAGGACTTACTATATTAGCAGCCATATATGGTGAGCACAAGAGATACCTGTGACTTGCTTTGGCAATTACTAGCCTGCAACCAGATTCCCTGTCTTGTCATCGTGTATTCTCTTTATAATAAACCTTTTTTCATCTATGCATATGTTGCTGTTCATCCACTCAAGTACCACTTTGTCTGTAACCTCTTTAAAGGATATAACACAAACAATAAGGATTATTTATGGCAATTATCAACTGGTAAAACATTATTAAGAAAACTAAATTGATATTCTTAAATAGCCTTGTCAAACTGAGACTTTAATATGGATATCATGCATGGAGCTAAATCCCTTCAGAACAATCATAACTGTCATCTGTATACAACTGCTTTCCAAGATCAATGATGAAAAATAGTTTTGCCCAAGTGACTACTCTTGGTAAAGACCATACTTCTTTGAACCTTCTGGATTGGTGCTACAGAATCCCAAACAGTACAATATAACAGAAACCACATCATTTAGGGAGTTTCAACAGTATTAACAACTAGAATGAATGTCACATGTAACTCAAAGATTTTAAAATTACACACCACTTCAAATAAAACGAGTCATCACTTGAGAAACCCATTTTCTTAAAATCTTGTTTTAAAAGAATGATTTCATAAATTTCAGTCAACAGCATCACTGGCTGCTTGGTCAGTGAATGCTGAATGTTTCCTTATATGGAAATGGCTGATATTCCCATCTTTTACCATTCAGATTGAAATCTTAGTATTTAAACTACTATTTCCTTTTCACCTTGTGAGTTTGTGTAAATGAAAATCTAACAGGTTCTTTTTAATGAAATTTTATCTTTAGTGTTAAGATATTATTTTTGTAAAAAAAAAAAACTTCTCTCAGTTGCTTTGAAATTTTAAAAGTTTGAAATCACCTAAAAGCCATTTATCAAAGACCAGTAAAAATGGTTACCTAATAGAAGAATATATTCTTTTTCAAAGACAGCAAAACTGACTTACAAAAAAAGAAGGTAGATCCAAAGAACAAATTTGTAAAATGGATTCTTTTTGGCAACTAATTAAAAATAAAACAGACTCATTCATACAATTGTGTAGAGAGCAAATAACAAAAATGACTAAGTTTAACAGGAATCATAATTTCAAAATGTTGGCAGAAGATCATGGGAACAGAACATACGGTGTGGGCAGAATTGAAGAGTGCAGTGCAAGGCAACCGTAGTTAACTTCCCACTTAAAGTACTATTACTTTTATGTACTGTGTCACTTCAGAACATAGGTGATCATGAACCACAAATCTTCCTGTCTCTTGTAGTTCTTAATAAATTGTCTTTTTGTTATTTCTCACAAACTCTGTTATACTGTAGTAGGATAAAAAATTAAGAATTAAAATCAACCTTTTTCACTTTTACAAAAATTCACAATGACATGTGAAATCATGGTTTTTTTCCAAATAGAAAAAAGGACTGACCATGTGCTTAAAGAAAAAGTCCAAATCAGATTTCCCAAGTAGGTGTTAAACTGATTTGCTGACCAATGGAAGTGACTTGCTAGACCAAAAGGGACTTCGTGATCAAGTGCAAAAAATCTGAATTCTATAAAAGGCCCCAGTCAGTGTCAATCAGTCAGTCAAATGTGAACCATGAGATGGAACAACTAAAATGTAACTTCAATTTCAAATCAACCCAGAGATAAGGCCAGGTTGTGCCTTGTTCTCTTTCTCTTTCCTTCTCGTGTGCTGATTTCTTTTACTTCTTCATCCAAAGACATTCTTACTAAGCAAGCACATACATACATATGTATGCATACACTCTTTCAACAATTACTACTATGAACATTTTCTACAACTCTTGATACCCTTAACTTTCTAATTGAACATTAATTCCTACAAATTCTTCTTAATCTTTCCTTTTAATATATTTCTATTTTAAAATGAAAAATGTATATTTTATTCTTACATTATTCCACATTATTGCACACATCTCAACCTGCAACCAACCTTCTGATAATTCTGATGATGATAATTCTGGATAAAACTTGTAAGCTGTAGGGAGTTCGGTTAAGTCTGACACAAGGCTGAATCAAAGAAACATTAACCAGCTCTCTACAGCTACACTACCATCCATCTACTCAAGCCAACCACTTATGTTACATGCTGCTTCCCTCTTTCCCTCTGTCCTATGAGTATCATATTTTCCAAGCCCTACTTCTTCATTGCATGCCCTAGAAATTTCAAATACCTCTTCCTGATTTTATGAATAAGTTTTCTTTTTGTTTCTATTCTTTCTGAAATCTTATTGCTGCTCAGATGTTTGGCCCATAGTATCCTCGGTATTTTCCTGTAGATCCCCTCAAATTAAATGACTGTGAAAGAAATGACAGAACCTCCTTGATGGGCAGTAGACAAATTGCATTAAATAAAGCACCACTACAAGTTTAAACATTTGTCTGTTTTCATTACAGAAATTTGGGAATATAAATATGCAAAGATTGTTTGTAAAATCACCATTTTTTTTCTTATTTGTTGATCATGTTTTGACTGGTTGGATGAGATGATCACAATAGTTGGAACATAGTAGCAAAGAGAAGATCAGACGTAGATGAGAATAACAGAAGGTGTGGGTACACTTTTGCGATGTTGTTTAAAGACTAGCTGCAGTTGGCAGTTGCCCCTGCTACTATTGACACTGTCAGCTCTCTGCCTTCGGGCAGAGAGCACTAACCCAGTCGTGGTTCTGCCGAAGGGTAGAATGATGACTGGGGAAAGATAGACAGATATTTTTGGCCTGGCTATATGGCTGCAAAGAACCACATTAAAAAGACCTTGTGTCACATCATGCCTTAAGTGGGAAGATGGGTAAATACCATTGTTTAAAGACTAAAATGCCGCCTAAGTGCAAGTAAGATTACTAGGAAAGGAATTGCCTGAGTTCTATGATAAAAGTGATATGGAAAGTGTGAAAAAATCAGAAATATGATAAATGAATGAGGAGAGACAGGATAAAGAGGAAGGAAGAAAATTAAGCTGACAAGAGAGGAAATTAAAAAAAAATTGATTGAAGTCAAAAAGAATCAAATGACAAAATAGGATATTAGAGAAATAAAATAGATATAGAAAGAGTTTGGATAACTAAAGAATAGAAGAAAGAATTCAAGAATGACGAAAGAGTCAGTTAAGTGCCATGCGCGATACACACTTGGGCGATCATTTCTCGAAAAAGACATGACTGACTGGGCAGAAGATTATCCTACAGTAGGTTGCCATTGCTTTCTGCAATAGACTGGTTGCCAGCCAAGGCTATAGAACCCAATCTGTCCTGTTATTTAACCCATAACTGGAAGGAAAAGATGGATTAATACCTTTCCCAAGGGTATTTGCGTGTAAGTGAATACAAGGAATTCAACTGGAATTTGAACTCGGCTCTCCAATTTCTCGTTTCGAGCCGATATCCACTGCACCACAACACTCATCCAAAGATTCATGAAAGAGTAAGGAAAGCATAAAAGATGAAAAGAAAAACTAAGCAAAAGGAAGATAAAAAGAAAAAGTTTGGAAAAGAAGGAATTTAAGACAAAAATCCAGTAACACTCCCACCCCAGCCTAGCTCAATTCCATTTGATGATTTTGTATAGAATAAATTGATATACAGTGATATTTCACAAAGAAACTAGATATCAGATGAGATACATAACAGGAATTCATACCATCATGTTCAGGTTCAACATCAACATATATTCCAAAATTATTGCTGTCACGACATCTCCAGTTGGATAATAATAATGCTAATATACAATTAATTAAGATGAAAACTCTAATCTACACCTAAATTATATACAAAGTTTATTGCCTGTCTAAAGATACACACCATTTGTTACCAATCATTCATTTTTAATGACTGTCACCTTCAACTGTGTTCATATCACTGTTGAAAATAGCTTATCAAACTCCTATTTATTTATTTATTTTATTTAGTTATAATGAATTCCAGTTGAAATCCTTGCATTCACTTATACACAAATACCCTTGGGAAAGGTATTAATCCATCTCTTCCCTCCAGTTATGTGTTAAATAATAGGACAGATTGGGTTCTGTAGCCTTGGTTGGCAACCATTCCACCGCAGAAAGCAATGGCAACCTACTGTAGGATAATCTTCTGCCCAGTCAGTCATGTCTCCTTCGAGACATGATCGCCCAAGTGTGTATCGCGCATGGCACTTAACTGACTGACTGACTGATCTTCATTTATCACTACTGTTTCGAAGAATGGTACTTTTAAAATTTTATGAGTTGTTTTTTATTAATGCTAAAAATACATCAATATATATTGTCAAAGGGAGGCATGATGCCAAAGACATACTCAACGTTTCTTTTTTAATCATTTTGCCTCAAGCAAGGTGGGACTGTCATCAGTGTACAGGAGATTACAGTGAGAGAAAAAACTGGGTACCGGGTTATTGACAAAAGGATAAAAGAGGAATGGGATTCAAGAAGATAGAAGACAGCAATTTACATTGCATTTAAATTTTGGAGGTTTGTAGCTATCAGGGAAGCAGGTAAACAAAAGGTTATTCTACAGGCAGGAAGTATGAGAAAATAAAATGTTATAGTAGAAGTGGTAGTTACATTTAACTATTTCAACAATAAAAAGTTGGGACCTAGATGCCATTCTAGTAACATACTTAAATTCACATGATTGGAGCACTAGGAAAAAAGCTTTTCAGACTAGTTGCCATGAAAATATTTGTAGAAAAGACAAATGGAAACTACCATACGCTGGTGAGAAAGTGGCTGAAATCAAAATGCCAAGTTAGGACCAATTACATTGCAAGATGGATAGTAGGAGCACCCAACCAGATATGGCAATAGTATTCAATGTACGGACAATTGGTAGATTTGTAAATGTGCAAGATGGATTCTAACAAGAAAAACTTTCTGGTCCAACACAGAGAACCAATCTTTCTAGCAATAGAGGCAACATCAAAGTCAATGTATTTATTCACCTTCAGGTTGGTTAAAAAAATGAGACCAAGGAGACAGTCTTATTTTCAAGAAGACTTGCATCAGCTATGCTGGTGGCTGGCAGGAAAGTTTCTCTGTGCTGGTTAAAGAAGAGCACTTTTGTTTTGGAGGCATTAAAATTTACAAGCCATTTCCTGTCCCAGGTTTAGTTTGTCAGCCTTGGCAGATTTCCTATTGAGACAGTTTAAATGGTGGTGTCATCTGCATAGATGCCTACTTGAAAACTGATCAGATCAGGAAGATCATTGATGAAGACCAGAAACAGCATAGGACCTAGGATAGAGCCTTGAGGGACACCCATATTTGTGGGAAAGAATCTGGAAACTTGTCCATTCAAAATAACCTTCATTTCACAATTTGAAAGGAACAACTGGATTAAATTAAACAATCAACCAGATATTGTAGCCCTGGAGCTTGAAGGGCTACAGAAGACTAGCCTGCCTGTCAAATGCTTTTGAGATATCTAGAGGAACAGCTTGAGCTTCACCATTATTGTCAAGAATGTAATATATTCAGCAATGGATGTTAGTCACAGGAATTATTTTGATGAATAAATATATATGCAAACACCACATGTAACTAGAAAGTAAAATGGTGGGCTGATCAAATTACCAAATCAGTGGTATTTTTTAAAAATAGTAATGTATTTCTTTTTTTTTTTGTCAACACAAGATGGCCATATTGTAAACATGCAAGACATTTAGTTTTCTTTATTTTTCCATAAGAAAGGAGCTAAACAAATATTGCCTGTGTTTTGCATATCATTATGAAGTATCTAGCCAGTGAACATGTTAGTAAGATGCTCTCAGCTATCAGTAGTTGTTTTAGCTTTACTTCAAAATGAAAAATGGTGGAAAAGTTTTTATCTCCCATTAAGTATCTAAACTAATTTATAAATGGAACTTTGTGCGTCCGTGTGTCCATTACCTATAGACTCTGAAACGGCTGAACTGATTTTCTTGAAAATTTACACAGTTGTACTATAAGCCTCTGCAAGTGTTCTTAGCTAGGTTTTGTGTCAAGGTACCCCTGATAAATATAAAAAATTGATAATAAAAAAAAATCGGGTTATAGAAGGAATGGTCCGATTTTAATCAAATTTGATACACTCATAGACAAAGACATAAGAAACGATATTCAGAAGTTTGAAGGTTGCAGTTCTTACAATAGTGCAGAAAATCGATTATATATATATATATATATATATATATATATATATATATATATATATATATATAAAAGGCAAGATGTTTGTGTGTCTGTCTGTTTATCTGCCTGTATTTTTTCAGCCCTTTTATTTTAGTTTTTGCTTCAGGTTTGGCTCTAAGTAGGTATAATTGTAGTTCTTAGTCTCAGCCATGATACCATTTACTCAGAAAACTTTTTTAGCCTTCAAAATTCTGTTTACGACAAAAAAAAACTAATTTGGTATTGATACCAGGAAATCATAATTTGACTTACATCCATTCATTTTTCTTTCAGCCTACAGGTTCGCTTTAATTGGAAACAACTATTGCTTTTTAGTCTTTCATGCCAACGTCCAAAGAGTTTGAGCTCCAGGACCATGGATTAGTTTTAAAGCTTTCATTACACCCGAGCAATGCCAGGCTATAGTTGTAGATAAGAAAGTTTTCTAATTTGCAACAACCATGATTACATAGAAAGAAAAGTGGCCTAACTTCTAATATAAATGATATTGAAAGAACTCAGTGAAATGCAAAGAGACTGAGTTTGAAAATATTTGAAACAGAAGAAAAAGATTAACAACAATGTAGGAATGCAGAAGTTATCTCCCTTTGACAAAAATAATTTATTAATGTTTTAACTGACAGCCTGTTGGCGAGAATAGTTGTAATGAGTGCAAAATAACTTCTTCACTTGATTGTTTCCAAATCAGAAGAACAAAGATTTGTGGGCCTATGTATTATTTTTGCCTTTCATAAAAATTAACTGGTGAGCTGAGAAGGAAAGAAATTTGTGAGCATATGTGAAATTTTTTTGGAATAATGAAAACCTAGCCTTCACAGAAGTTAGCTAGTGAGCCAAGAAGAAGAAGGAAATAAAGTAGCAAGACTATGCAAAATTATTTTTGATATAAAAGAAACGAGTGGCTGAAGTCATGTGAGAAGTTTCATTCCAGTTCCAGTTCCTCTTGATCAGTGGAAGTATGTGCTAGTATAAAATTACTTACCAATTATATCAGCTTTTGACCAGTATGCAGCACTTCAAATAATTTTCTCTCAACTATCCAACAAAATTTAGTATTTAAAATTCTGACTACTTTTGAATGTGTGCAAACCATATATCCTTTTCGTAAGCAACAAACTCTCTTACATTTGCCTTAAACATTTAATATTATTTTGTATCAGATCATTTGTATTATGAACATTTCTTGTCCATGACAATATGTGAAAACTATGGCCTAAGAGTCTATTGTGTTTTATACATAATAATCAAGAGGGTTGCAGTCTGGGAAGTTAATTGGCCAGATGTAAGGGGTGATGTAGTCTCAGAAATTGTCTGACACCCGTGACTTTTTTTTCTGATTGAGTGACATGGTGCAAAATCCTGTTGTCAGATATAAGGTCTTCCAGCAGTCAACCTCCTGACCAAGGGCAGTACTACCACCTCAAGCACTTGATGTATGCCTGTGTTTAGAAGTCTGCTGGAAGATGAATAGAGGCATAACATCACTTGTGATCACTCTCAACACCAAGATGTTGACTAGATATTTGGTTTTCATCACTCTCCGTACCTGCACTATTCTTAGATTGACACCCAAACACTGAAATGTTCTGACATGGATTCCTAGCAATACAGCATGCTGTTTCCACATTTCTGGCAGAGAGAATTGTATCATGGTGTTTATTTTCTCACACATGGTGCCCAACTGGCCCTACTATACTGTGCAGTTGACAAAATAAAGAACAAACAATGTACATATACAAAATTAAAAATGTAAAATGGCAACAGTTTAACCATCGCAAACTGTGTGTACTGAATTTTAGTATTAGTTATGTTTTGTAGATAAAATGTTTTCATATTTCAATCTTTGAGTTATTTTAGTTCTTACTTCCATTCTGTTAATTTGCTAGTTTGTCATGGATAAATAATTCCTATAGTGAACCTACCAAGACAGCTAAAAAGTAGAGACTGCCAGAGACAGCTAAAAAGTAGAGACTGCCAGAGACAGCTAAAAAGTAGAGACTGCCAGAGACAGCTAAAATGTAGAGACTGCCAGAGACAGCTAAAATGTAGAGACTGCCAGAGACAGCTAAAATGTAGAGACTGCCAGAGACAGCTAAAATGTAGAGACTGCCAGAGACAGCTAAAATGTAGAGACTGCCAAAATACTATTAATGGGATGCTTGGAAAATAAGTTTACAGGAAAATATAAGTAATCTTTAGAGAATGACAGAAAAAAAGTAGACATTAAACATGAATTATTAACAAGGCAGAAATAGTAAACAGAGAAAAACAAAATATCAGAAAATAACTGTGGCAAAGATAAAATATATCAATGACATAAGAGAAAGCTTATTTCAATTGAAGGTGAAAGAAAAAAGAGATGAATAAGGAACAATGAGGAGATGAATGACAAAAAGCATATGTAAGTGAATGAAGAAAAAAGACAAGAAAATCCCAAAGTAAAAAAACAGCAAATGATAATTTTTGTGAGAATAGAGTACAGGAAATGGGAGTCAGTACAGGAAAGAGAAATACAGAAAAAAAAAAAAAAAAGAAAAAAAAAGAAAAAAAAAGAAAGAGGTAACAAAAAATAAGGTTGATAAATGCTTAAATACTATAAAAGACTAACTGTATAGCCCAGCGTTGCTCCTGCTTTTTAGTGGTTATGTTGAAATGGTAAAGTCACATGCTTATTCAAAAAGCTCCAGTATAAGGCTGCCATGACACATAAGTTAAAAAATTGTGAAGTAAGTATTATTTTTTGTTGTATTTGTAAAACAGGATTCATGCTTCGTCAATTTTGCCAATAAATGGGAATTGATGTATGTAAAATTTTAAAAAATGGGGGGGGGGGGGTCATGGGAGGCTGTAATGTGATGCAATGACATTGTGATGCAGAAAAAGTGAATGAATTGTCCCTGCAACATAGGAGGGGTTGGCATCTTGTAGAAAACATGAAATTTTTATCGCACATGATAAGGTAGAAGTTATAAAAAAAAGACCTGATTTTTGTTGGAATACAACTAAACATTTCAGAGAAATAAATGATTGCAAAAAGCAATGTTTGCAATTAATTTTTGTTGCATCCTGTATGTCAAGTGAAATTTTTGTTTGCCTATCAAGGCATCAGACTTTGATCTATCAGTGACTTGATTTTGGTTGATTTTGAGTGAAGCATCTTGGAGAAATGCATAAAAGTGTGCAAAGGACCACCTGAAACTGTTTGTCATTGATTTCTGCCATACCCTGTAAATTGATTTCAAAAATTTTTGTATCATGATCAACAAGTAACCCAATTTTGGTTGAAATCAGACCAACATTTTCAGGGAAGTAGAATTTGTTAGAATGAAGACACACAAATACACATGCACACAGACATATCCATTTTTATATATATAAATTACTATATCAAAAGATTGATCACAAACTTCTATTATTTTGTAGTGTGTTTGATTTTACATTTGTGATCTAACTTAGAGATGGCCTCACTGGTGAAATGGTTAGCAAACTGGTCTGAAAGATCATTATTTTAAAGGGATTTTGAGGTTCAAGAGTTGCTAAATTTAAGCATAATTTAACAAATAATAAATACTTTATAAATAAAAATAATAATAAAAAAACATGCATTTGCACCTCAAAAAGTTAAAAATAGTAGACAAACAGAAAAGCTGTAGAAAAAGAAAATGAAAGCAGTAAATTAATAAATTATATTTAAAAAGTTCAAAATAAGGAAGTAAAGAAAAAAAAGAGTTACAAATAAATGAGATTGAAAAAATGGAAATTAAAAAGAAACAAAGTGACAGAAAGTCATGGAAATAACTATAAGAAATAAAAAGATGAAAAAAGATTGCAACATAAGTTAAAAGAAAATTAAACAAAAAGGAAATATCTTATACAGAAAGGAAAATATGCAAATTACCAATTAGAGATACCAAAATGAGGCAAGTACAAAAATTTAAATAACTGAGAAGTGTTTTAAAAGAGGACAGAAAGTATGATATCAAAATTGAAGGTGGATTGGGATAATAAACATGCTTTCCAAACACTAAGCAAAAGATTAAGAAACATATTAGAAACTAAAAAAAAAAGAGTACTGAACTGTTATGTAATATATGTCCTCCCTTCATGGCAGTAAATGCTGGACAGTTTTCTAACAGATGAAGAAGAGATTTGTGGCAACAGTAATATGATTTTACAAAATACCATGGACTGAACATGTAAGCAATATTGAAGTTTTAGACAAAATAAAACAAAATGGATGCTTGTACTTAAAATACGAGAGACAAAATTGAAATTTCTAAGGCACATAAAGAGGGTTTAAAAAATTTGATATCCATTGAACATATTAAAAGAAAAAGAGATAAAAAACAATGCAAAATGATTTTGTCAATGACTGTCAGAAAAAAATTCCAGAGAGATAGCAAAAGGACAAAATTTATTAAGAGTTACAAAGGAGAGGAAATTATGGAAAGCCATGATTGCCATTGTTCTGAAAGGACAGGGCATATAGAAGAGATTAGTAAATTGAAAAAAGTAGAAGTAAAGAAAAAAAGTGAGTTAAAAATTTATGAGATGGAAGAAATTAAAATAGAATCTAAAAAAGAAATAGAATCTGGAAGAAGTGAATGGAAAACAAATAAAAAAAATTAGAGAACAAAAACAGAAAAAAAGATAAAGAATTGATCTGAAAAATTTAAGAGAAAACAGAATAAAATAAACAAGTGAATGAGAGAAAAGAAAAGAAAAAAAGAAAGTATAAAAGAATGTTAAAATTATTCAATGTTAAAAACTTGGACATGGGAGTATTTTAACGGTCATCAGCTTGAAAAACAAAATTGGCTAGCTGAATTCAAATTTCAGTTTAGTCTACTGAATGCGTTGTGGTGCATTGGATATCGGCTCGGAACGAGAAATCGGGGAGCCGAGTTTGAATTCCAGCTGAATTCCTTGCATTCACTTATGCACAAATACCCTTGGGAAAGGTATTAATCTGCCTATTCCTTCCAGTTATGGGTTAAATAACAGGACAGATTGGGTTCTATAGCCTTGGTCGGCAACCAGTCTACCGCAGAAAGCAATGGCAACCTACTGCAGGATTATCTTCTGCCCAGTCAGTCATGTCTCTTTCGAGACATGATTGTCTAAAGCGTCTATCACGTATGGTACTTAACTGACTACTGAATGCTTTTTTTGCATCAATGTCTGTGTGAAAGGCATCAATTCATCTCTTTTCCTTTGTTAACTAGAAGGGTAGAGTGGGCTCGTTGGTCTTGGATGGCAACTAGTTTAAATTCTAAAGTGTCAAGTCGGCAACAAGAAACCAGTTCACAATCTTTCCCAGTAAGTCATGACATTTCATAGAAAATAAAAAAAGGATTCTGTCAAGATCCATAATTATTTGCATCCTAAAGTGACATTGCATTAAAAAAAGTCTTGATTCTTATTGTTTTTAAAAATTCAACAGATATTTACTATCCTTATTGATGTAGAGCCAAAAATGGGTCCATGGAAAAATATAACATGGAAACACAAGGTGTAGGTTAAAGAAAGACGTATTACAGAAAAGGTTACAAAGAAGAAGGTACAAATAAGTAGAGCTCATGAATCCAGTATAGTCCTTGGTAGTCGACTGTGGTCATGCGCACAGTGCTACTGTCTGCTCTCCTCTCATCCCTACTGCTATCACACACCTATTAATATAGCAATGGGTGAGTCTGGGTTCCACAACACTTATACAGGTGTATGCTTCACAGAGGCAGAATTTAAAAAAAAATAATTCTAATCTGGGTGGAAAAGATTAACACAGATACAAACAATCCACAAAATAAGCAATACCTAAAAAGAACGCTAAAGAATACATCAGCCAAAATTTTGTGATAAAAAATGAAAAACAAAGAGGAATATATTTAAACCTAGTTGTGGTTGTTTGTTTTATGGCATATCAACCTTGGTGGGCCATTTATTGCTAATTAAATTTTATTTATTTATTGCTAGTAATACCTTTTTTTCTTTCAGCAATTTGTTGTTTTTATATAAGTTTTGTGTCTAATAATACTTTTTTCTTTTCGAGTATCAAGATTCATTGGGATTTGTTTTTAAGGGCAGGATCCCCAAGTCTTACCCTGTTATTTAACCCATAACTGGAGGGAAGGGACGGATTAATACCTTTCCCAAGGGTACCAGTGCTTAAGTGAATGCAGGGTATTCAACTGGAATTTGAACTTGGCTCACCGATTTCTCTTTCCGAGCTGATACCCACTGCACCACAACGCACATCTGTCACTAAATGCTTACAGCACCTGCTATTCCCAAGTGGTCACCCATCTAAGTACTGACCAGGTTCAATGTTGCTTAACTTCAGTGATCGAGTGAGAACCGGTGTATTCAACGTGATATGGCCGTAAGCCACCTAGTTGTGGAATAATAGTAAAGATTGAACTTTTGAACATATTTATCAAGAGAGAGAAACCAAGAAAAAAAATATATATATATATATATAAGAAAAATATTTGGCAACCAAGAAAAAGAAACCTCGTAAAAAGAAATCCAGAAAGACGAAAACAAAGTGAATGCAGAGGAATATAAAGATATATTTATCGAGAATTGCATCTGAAAACAAAATGTGTGAATAAAAGAAAGCAGAAGAGATTTTTCAAGTTGAAGAGAGAGATCAATTCTTGGTATTCTGTTAATGAAATGCACACAAGCTGCATTGTCATGTGCTCACTATGCATTTAATTTCATTATTTACCAGAGCACTTGTTGCATTGCTTCCATTGGCATAAATCAAAACCAACTTTTAAGATGCAAACTCTGCAGAAAATTAGCAACAAAAAATGTTCTCTAGAAAATCATTTTATATTTCTCATCTTTCAGAAATTAAATAACAAAGAAAACCTTCAATTGAATGCAGTGTATAAATAAAGTTGAAAATATGTAGGCGTATTGTAATTCTCTTTGGTAAATTATAAAAAAAATATAAATATGCATAAGCAGGCATAGAGGTTAGACTTAGGGTTTATATTCTTTTAGCAGTTTTATAATTTCCATCAAATGAAAAGATGGACCAGTTATTTGGCATGTAATAAAAGAGTCCTTTTTAACATGACTGGCTGGTTCCAAGAGAGGATGGATATTGGAAAAATATTGTTATGTTGATTAGACATCAAGTACTACATTAGTGTCTAAATATATTTCCATTTATGAGATGCTACTACAGAATTTCTCTCAAAATCAATCTATCAAGAAATAAAGTCAATTTGTTCTTTATCTGAGAAATATATATATTAGTCGTTTAATTGTGATAATGTTTAACACCAATCTGGTTGTTTTTTTCAGTGGTTTTACTAATAAAATGTATTTTGGCAAGCAGGTTTTTATCTTTAAGCGCTTGATATCAGGGTTGAGATAGAATGTTATATATGTAAGTACAAAGAGTTTGTCTCTTTAACTGAGCAGATTCATGCCGACTTCAAAGTTTCATGAGGACACCATTATGACATTCTCACTCATCAGGGCTGTTTCACTGATGAGTGAAAAAATCATAATGGTGACCTCATGAACCTTTGAAGTTGGCATGACTCTGTTCAGTTAAAAAAACAAACACTTTGTACTTATATATATATATAACATTTTTGTTTTATTTACTCATTTTCAACACTTTAGAAAGAGTGCTGTACTGTACCCAAAGTGTGTGCTGAGATTAGGGGAAACACTTACCTAAGCAATTGTTCAACCAACCACTAATTACAGTCAAACAGGAGAAAGAGACAGAAGATAATAAAAATAACACTGCCTTGGAAATCACAGCAACTTCAGGAACAAAATGTCCATTGATTTCACACAGTACCGTGTTTTGCCAACTTTTGGTTTTCCCTCTGCTTTTATTGGCATGAGGCATCTTACAAAAACCTGGATCTTGATAAGCCAAATTATTCTGCTGTTAATAAAAAACCCCAAATATAACTAGTGTTGACAAACTAGTCAGCATGAGATCAGAGACCTCTTTTGTGTCTGTATTGATGGATGTTCGTTCACCACAAAAAGTCTATAGCCTAACAATAATGCACACCTGACTAAAAGATGGTTTCTAAGATGAAATGAAAATGTAGTTCTGATCCCTGATGAAGCTGGTAAATGTTCATTACACTCCTTGTAAATGGACAAGGATGTCTATGCAAACATATATATTTTTTTGTGAGATGCTAATATTGGCCACCATTATATTGTGTGAATCACCCCTTTAGATACTAAATACTCATGGGCTCCTGGAACATTTATCCCACAAATAATTTAATAGACTCAATGTGATCAATTTTTTCCAGGTAAAAAAAAAAAAATAGTACATAACAATAAATATAAAACAAACAAAAATACATATTAAGAGGATTTACTTGTGTACATAATTGTTAGAAAATGGAAAAACATAAAACTGTAGTGGATAGGAAATTAAGAATTAAAATCAACCTTCTTCACTTTTACAAAAATTCACAATGACATGTGAAATCCTGATTTTTCTCCAATAGAGAAAGGATTGACACTGTGTATAAAGAAAAAGGCGAAACTGGATTTCACAAGTAGATGTTAAATTGATTTTCTGACCAATGGGAGCAAATTGCAGGACTAAAAGGGACTTAGTGATCCAGTGCAAAACATCTGAATGACTATAAAAGCTTTGATCAAATCAGTGCCAGTCAATCAGGGATTGAAGCAAGAGAGATGACAAGGTAAAATGTAACAGGAGAAGCTTCCAGCTGATCCAGGCATTCATCCTCTTTCTCTTTTCTTTTCGTGTGCTGATTCCTTTTACTACTTCTTCTTCTTCTCCATTTAAAGGCACTCCTACTAAACAAATGCTCATACATACGGATACATAAACTCTTTTCAACAAATTACCACTATGAACATTTGTATGAACTCGATACCTTTAACTTTCTCATTGAACCTTTACTGCTACTTATTCTTGTTATTCTATTCTTTTAATAAATTTCTATTTTAACATGCAACATATATATTTTTTATTCTTACACTATTCCACATATTTCAACCTGCTGACAACCTTCTAATGAAAACCTTCTGATAATTCTGATGATTCGGGGAAAGCATTTGATACCATAAGATCCCAAGTAGGTATGTACGCTGATGACACCACAGTTTACTCTCGCCTTGATCAAAAATCTGTGTGGGTGACAAAGCTAACCTTGCAGCCGAGCTTGAAAAGGACCTCCAATCCGGTGGACTGGGGTAAGAAATGGCTTGTAAATTTGAATGCTTCTAAAACGAAGCTGCTATCAATTAACCATCATAGACAATTGCACCTACCTCCCATTAACATGGACTAGGCTTGCCTCCCAGAGAGTAAAACACTATGCCTTCTTGGTCTCACACTTTCAGTGGACCTCAAGTGGAATGACTTTATCAAATCCATTGCTAAATCCGCTGCTATGAAAGTCAGTTCTCTGTGCAGGGCCTGCAAGTTTTTTCCGTCTGAATCTATCCTGCACATATATAAATCTACCATCCGCCCGTGCATTGAATACTGCTGCCACATCTGGTCGGGTGCCCCTGCTACTCTCCTCAGGGTTCTTGACAAAATACAACGGAGAGTCTAATGTGATCGATACTGACATGGCAGACCGGCTGCAGTCCCTCTTTCACCGGCACAATGTGGCTTCCCTGTGTCTCTTCTATAAATACTTCCACGGCTTCTGCTCCAATGAACTTAGATCACTGGTGCCCCCTAGGTACGAATTTGCACGAGATACTAGATTAGCAACTAGATCCCACCCTTTTACAGTGACACCGATAAAATGTAACCGCAATTTCTACTCCAACAGTTTCTATTCTCGCACTTCCCAACTGTGGAATTCCCTTCCACATGATTGCTTCCCCGATGACTACAATCTGCAGGAGTTTAAATGTAAGGTCAATAGACACCTCCTAACACACTACCTCGCATCCATTCTTTCAAACACTCTTCTACCCAACTCTCAGCCTTGGTATCCTTACCCATCTATCACCCTCCTTCTGACATTTCCTATATCTAACCAATCTTTCTCTTTATCTTCCCCTATATAACCCCTTGTGCAATAGTGGCAGCGGAATGTCTTGCTTGGGGTGAAGTGATTAAAAAAAAATATCTTGTAAGCTGTAGGGAGTTCGGTTATGTATGATACAAAGCTGAATTAATAAACATTAACCATCTCCCTATAACTTCAAAACTAGGTGTACGTAGAAAGTACTTGTGTGTGTGTGTGGATGAAACAAGTGCATGTGATAGACGTGTGTAAGAGAGAGAGAGAAAAGTCAAAGGAAGACCAAAGAAGTGAATGCACTTCAACTGCAATGTTTAAATATATGTGTGACTACATCAGAGCTAAAAAAGAGAATGAGAGAAAATAAGATTGTCTATTTATCAACTTAAAGAGTAGCCCCTAACAGGTGTTTTAGCAAAGCCAAATGAGATAATCCACATATCTAATAAAAAACGTTTATATTAACAATACACACACCAACTGAATCAATGTACAGAGCCTGACACAATTATTAGTTAAATCATCAGGTAAACAAACTATGTGATCTGTGTGATTAATGAAAATGTTGGGATAAGTTCATTGATAAGGAAGATGTTGATAATGTTCAGAAATAAATATTTTTCATACAGAATACTTTTTTTTCATCATTACATTATGGATATACCTACATTAATATAAAATGTGTGTCAAAAAAGTTTCATTAAGGAAGACTGACATGGTACTTTAGTTTATCATTATATTTTTTTGTATGCATACAATTGTTTTCTTGAAGGTGTGTATCCTATCATTAATGTGAAATGTACCTCTAACTGCAAAAAGCAGTTAAAAATAATAGTAAACATTATAAAAATCAAAAAAACAATTTTTAATAACATCAATTATGAACACAGATACAATGTACTGGCCATATTTGGAAATTAAGAATATATCTAATTTTGGCAACTTTTTTTACACCATCTCTAATAGCAATAATGTTACCATAATGTATGATGCGGATGCACAGTATAGTAATGGATAGTGGCTTGAGGAATCAAAAGGCTGATTTAAAATTCCATTTGAGTTCATTGCATTCACTTATGTGTTAATACCCTTTGGAAAGTTATGAATACATCTCTTACTGATATGGGTAGATAGCAAGGCAGACTGGGTTCTATAACCTTGGTTGGCAACCAGTCTAATAAAAGGAAAACTGAATTCAAACTTGTACGTTCTGCATTTTTAGACAAAGGCTAGAAGAAAATAACTTCAAAAACAAATCCACTTCATACGTCATCTCAAAGAAAGGAACTGCCACCCACACATCAAGCCATGACAAAAAATAATGGACTTCTCAGTTTGAACAAACACAAGACTGGAACACAGGAAGATATGGATGTCCATGATTTCAGACCATTTGCCCGTGGGTATATCACCGATGGTACTTTAGACCAAAATATATGGTAACAAAAATTCTTGAAGATGGCAAGTAGTTTAGCCAAAAGCACTTGCAATCAACAAATATTTGGACTATTTTTATATTCATTAAATCTAGAAAAAAAAATTGTTGACACACAAGAAAAACATAATAAAAATCCTCAAGCAACTTGTCAGTCATCTTTAATAAAACATGTATTAAAGAGTGATTGCTACCCAGATATTTAATTATATGAGAGTAAGTCAAAAATTATCTTCTGTTATTTAAGTTTGACACACTGCCTTCTGATCATGTATGCTTATAGTCGGTACTATTGTGGTACCATGTCCAAAATTTGAACTCAATCATACCAGTTTTCTTGCAGCTGTTACAGTGTGAACATGGCTGCTCTGCTTGCAGTGTACACCAAGGAGGGACAAAGAGCAGTGTTTAGATTTCTGATTGGAATTTGTGTTAGGAGATGAAATTCATGAGAGACTTTTAACAAAATAAAACAGTACAATACTGCATAGAAGTGTATGAGTGGATTGAGACATTTTAAAAGTGGTTGAGGCAAGCATGAGGCATGAAGAAGGAGCAGGATGTTTGTCAACCACCATCCCTGATGAGAAGCCGCAGCAAACATCAAAGATGGTAATGGTGAGCCAGTTAGTTAAGATCTATAAAGTAGCAGCATGTTCTCTGCAAATTCGGATCACTACTTTTTGTTCCTGCTTGGTGCACACTGTTAGTGAAGAGCAAGTATGTTTACATTCTAACAGACTGGCATGATCAAGCTCAAATTTTGATCATATGAACAATAGTACCAATTATAAGCACGCATGAGGAGAAGGAAGTAACACACCTAAAGAGATGCTATGGCAAAAGTGTAGATAATTTTTAAATTACCTTCATATGTATGCAAGGTGTTAAAGAGTTCTTGGCTTAAACAAGAAGGTAATTCCTAAAAATGTTAATGTTTGGCTATTTTGTCAGAATTTGGGAAGTTGGTTGGACTGAAAACTTTCAGCACTTTGTCATGTGAATCTATGTGTGCATAAGCTGTATTAAATTCCACTGACAAAGTCTCACTGCCCTTTTTCTTCTCTTTTTTTTAAAAATCATATCACCCGGAGCAAGACGGTAATGCCACTGAAATGCAAGGGGGCTACATAAGAGTGAAAAGATTGGAAAAGAGAAAACCGGAAACTACATCCTAAACAGGGAACAAGGGATGAGCCTCTTCACCTGTTCAATAGACGTGGGTGGAGTGTGAACCGGGCGATAGTTTAGTCTATCTACTACAATTGAAAAAAGAAAAAGGAGTGAAAAGATTGGAAAAGAGAAAGCCAGAAACCACATCCTAAACAGGGAACAAGGGATGAGCCTCTTCACCTGTTCAATAGACATGAGTGGAGTGTGAACTGGGTGATAGTTTAGTCTATCTACTACAATTGGAGAAAAAAAAAAAGGAGTGGTGATGTTATAACTTAAGTCCGACAGCCAGAAAAATTTGTCAATTTAAAAAACAAAACCAAACGTTCAATTAAGCATGGGAGGTTTAAAATTAAGCAAGAGAAAATGACTTTTGAAGATATTTTAAAAAAAGTTGCAAACCATCCCAGACATGTTACTGCCAGTAAGCTAAAAAATAATTTTTTAACTTTTTGGTCAGTTTTTATTGTATTTTTTTCTATTATTATATGATCTGAATATCAGGATTAAAATTGCAGATAAACTCTTCAAAGTTCCTGTTTTTGTTTGAGTACTTTTGACAGTCTTGGAACAAAATACTCTGTGTCACAAAGTAGAGTTTATTAGAGACATCCTGACACTTTATAGAACATTACATTTTAAATGTGCATTGTGGTGCGGTGGATATCAACTCGGAATGAGAAATTGGGAATCTGAGTTTGAATTCTAGTTGAATTCTTTGCATTCACTTATGCGCAAATACTCCATCTCTTCCCTCCAGTTATAGGTTAAATAACAGGGCATTGGGTTCTATAGATTTGGTCAGCAACCAGTCTACTGCAGAAAATAATGGCAAACTACTGGGGGATAATCTTCTGCCCAAGCATGTATCAAGTATGACACTTAACTGACTGACTGATATATATTTGTGTATCAGTTACTATTTGTATTTGAATCTGTAAGCATTTACTTGTTAAGTGTTCCATTTTGATGGGAATTATCCCTCTTTAGGGGGTGCAAACAAGGCAGGTTTAATGATAGGTAAATAGTGATTATTTATATTTGAGCGTAAAAACATTTAATTAGTTCAGGATAGATAAATATTAGTAAATTGTATTCGAGCCTGTAAGCATTTATTTTATAGGTAGTTCTTTTTGGGGCTACGGTTCATATATTTTAGGCTCCACTGACAGGATAACTGATATGGTTAAGTAATGTCCATGAAAAACAGGTTTCCAAAGCGTAAGAAGCAAGTTCAAGTCTTAGCATAAACTACTTTTTATTTTTGATTTTGTGTTATTTTCTTTAATTGTCTATATGACTGCAAATCACATGACTATGAACAGACTAGGATCTGTTGCCATGGCTGGCTAAAACTCTATGAGCAGGATAAATCTGAATTAAAAAATCAGCCGTCTGAAGAAATACAAAGATAGTTACATGTGGATGTTATTATGCCAAACTTTAAAATATTCTTCAAGTGTAAAATAGGCAAATCCATTCAGAAATATCTAAATTGTCAGCTGTATACAACTGCTTTATAAAACCAATGATTAAAAATAGCTCTGAGCAAGTAGAGTCTATAGATCTTGGTCAATACCACAATTTCTTTTAATCGTGTGGATTGGTGCTACAGAATAACAAACAAAGAACTGTACCAGATAATGGAAACCACATCATTTGAGAAATACCAACAGCAGAAACTAAAATTGGTATTACATGTAACTTGAAGAGAAAATAATGACAATCAAAATTTTAACATTTCGCACTACTTCTAATAAAATGTTAGGAAGGAGATCTCTATCACTAAGTGATAAAAGATACTGAATTTCAGAAATCTATTTTCTGAAAAACTGTTTTAAGAGAAAAATTTTATAAATTTCAACTGAAAGTAGTATTGTCTGTTCAGTAAAAGAATGCTGGATGTTTCTTTATAAAGAAACAGCTAATATTATCATGTCAGTAAAACAAAATCAATTGATTTAAATAATTATGGATATTCACACTGGAGAGTGGTTATTCAGAATGCTATTCACACCAATGGGCATGGAACCCCAGAAAAGATAATGATGAAGCTATCATGGTCAGAGATTGTATCAATACAAAGTGTTGTGATAAAAACTAATAATGTTAAGCTAGATTAAAACTTTTTTTTATAATTATATCACCCCAAGCAAGGCATTTTACTACCACCATTATGCAGGGGTTTATGTAGGAGGAAAGTTATGAAAAAGCGGGTGTCTGAAAGTGGGTAAGATTGTTAGTTGTTTGTTTTGTTTTTATGGCATATCAACTTCAGCGGGTCATTTATTGCCAACTAAATTTTATTTATTTATTGCTGGTCATACCTTTTCCTTTCAACAATTTAATATTTTTATATAAGTTTTGTGTCGAGTAATACTTTTTTCTTTTTTTGAGTATCAAGATTTATTGAGATTTGTTTTTAAGGGCAGGGTCCCCAAGTCTTACCCTTGTTATTTAACCCATAACTGGAGGGAAGGGACGGATTAATACCTTTCCCAAGGGTACTAGTGCTCAAGTGAATGCAGGGTATTCAACTGGAATTCGAACTCGGCTCAACGATTTCTCTTTCCGAGCCAATATCTACTGCACCACAATGCACATCCGTCACTAAATGCTTACAGCACCTGGTATTCTGAAACGATCACCCATCTAAGTACTGACCAGACTCAACATTGCTTAACTTTGGTGATCGAGCGAGAACCGGTGTATTCAACATGATAGGCCGTAAGCCTAGAGAAGGATGAGAATATTGATGAGAGTGGAGTGGACAGAGAAAGGAGCATGAGAGAGAGGATGCAGGTTAGTGAGATAGGAGATGACTATTGACTATACATTTAAATTCTTCGAGATTGTAGCTGTCAGGGAAGCAAGTAAACGGAAGGGAATTCCACAGGCAGGGAGTGTGATAGAAGAAGCTGCTCGAGTAAAACCTAGTAAAAAAATAATAATAGCCAAGTATTTTCTACTCCAACAGCTTCTTTCCTTGCACTTCCCGCCTGTGGAATTCCCTACCGCATGCTTACTTCCCCGACGGCTACAACCTCCAGGAGTTTAAATGTAGGGTCAATAGACACCTCCTAACACACTAACTCACACCCACTCTCTCCAACTCTCTCCCTATGTACATCCTAAGTCGTCTATCACCCTCCTTCTCACATTTCCTATGCCCAATCACTCTATGTAACCCCTTGCACTATAGTGGCAGTGGAATGCCTTGCTTGGGGTGACACGATTAAAAAAAAAAAAAATTATAAATCTTTTGTACTAGACAGAAGTGTGTTCACTGGAAGTCATTTGGTACAACTTTATCTACAATCATCAATATCAAAAAAATAAATGAGAGGGTGGGAAAAGTTTTTATTCTAATCACTGCATTCCTTTATTTTAAAAAAAAAAATTTCACAAAAAAATTCCACTTCTTCCTATCTATGAGTTTCTTCCCACTCTGGTTTCTCAATGCTAGTATTCTGTTTTGTAACATTTTAGAATTCTATTCATTCTTATTTTGAATTCTTAAAACAGAAACTGTTTATTTATATAGAAATGCACTTTCATCAAGCTGTTTTATATTTTTCTTGAAGTCTTAACTTCACTTCCAACAGGATATATGGTCAATGATTCCTTCTGGAGATAAAGTTACATCCAGCAGTGAACATTTTCTAATTAAGCTTTCTTTACTCAATCTTATCATCCTTAATGACCAATGGATTCAACAAAAGCCATATTATGAGATTTTGTTTCTAAATTTGTAGTTTCTAATAAAGACTTTGCTTCTTCCCTAGTTTTAATTAACTAAGGATATATAATTTAGTGTTTGGTTTAATAGAATTCAAGGAAAACTCAGTCAAATCAATAACTTGTTTGTAAAATATTAATGGTGAGAATAGCCAAGAAACTTTTAGTTTTCATGGACTGAACGACTGGCTGAAATTTAGAAAATCTTACACTTAAAACAGTTTTGCAGGAAAATAAATTTTTTGTTCACTGTTATTGCTCTTTTGAGTATTGATGGAGGTTTCGTTTCTTATCTTTTATTTAATAGGATGTGAAAAGTCAACATCTTGATTATATCTTTACTAGCAGTACAGCCCGGTGTTGCTTGGGTGTAATGAAAGTTTTAAAACTAATCCATGGTCCTGGAGCTTAGGCTCAGCCTAAAGAATATTTGTGTGAATTTGGTGAGAATCGGATAAAAACTGTGGATTTGTATAAAGGACATACAGACAAATAGACACACACACAAACATCTTGCCTTTTATATATATATATATATATATATATATATATATAATCAATTTTCTGCACTATTGTAAGAACTGCAACCTTGAAAATTCTGAATATCCTTTCCTTTGAGTTTATCAAATTTGATTAAAATCGGACCACTCCTTCTATAACCCGATTTTTTCGATTATCAATGTTTGATATTTATCAGGGGTACCTTGACACAAAACCTAGCAAAGAACACTTGCAAACGCTTATAGTACAACTGTGTAAATTTTCAAGAAAATCGGTTCAGCCGTTTCGGAGTCTATAGGTAATGGACACACACACATCTATTGAACAGGTGATGAGGCTCATCACTTGTTGCCTGCTTAGGATTTGGTTCCTGGCTTTCTCTTTTCCAATCTTTTTACTCTTTTCTTTTTCAATTGGAGTAGAGAGACTAAACTATCGCCCGGTTCACACTCCACCCACATCTATTGAACAGGTGAAGAGGCTCATCTTTTGTTCCTTGTTTAGGATGTGGTTTCTGGCTTTCTCTTTTCCAATTGTTTTACTCTTACTTAGCTCCCTGTGCATCAGTGGTGTTACCGCCTTGCTCGGGGTGATATGATTTAAAAAAAAAGAAAAACACACACACACGCACCCACACACAGACAAAGTTCCATTTATAAATAAGTTTACATTTTCTCTTCAAGTTACATGTGGTATCTATTTTAGTTGCTGATTATATTAAAAGTTTTCAAGTAATGTGGTTTCTGTGATTTGATAATGTTTTTTTGTGGTTCTGCAGTGCCTGTCTACAAAGTCTTATGAAGGACAGTAGTCTTCAAGAACTACAGGGTTCATTCACCTGAAACCATTTTTATTGATTGATCTGAGAAAACAATCATCAGTCAGTCAGTTAAGTGCCATATGTGAAACACGCTTGGGCGATCATGTCTCCAAAGAGACATGACTGACTGGGCAGAACATTATCCCGCAGTATGTTGCCATTGCTTTCTGCAGTAGACTGGTTGCCAGCCAAGGCTATAGAACCCAATCTGTCCTGTTATTTAACCCATAACTGGAGGGAAGAGATGGATTAATACCTTTCCCAAGGGTATTTGCGCGTAAGTGAATGCAAGGAATTCAGCTGGAATTTGAACTCAGCGCCCCGATTTCTCATTCCGAGCCGATATCCACTGCGCCACAACACACATCCCTCAATCATATATAGCTAATATTTTAGACATTTCTGAACAAGTTGGATGCGAGTTTAGAAAGGTGATCTGAATTCTGATTTGCAATGTATTCTATGAGGTGCTATTAAATGTCGAAACAGTTTGTGACGTCTTCTGTGTGTAGTATACTTTGGATACCTGTGAAAAAGTACTACTGTGAAGGAGACTTGGAAATCTATGTAGGTACATTAATGAAGTCATAACCTCATGTTGAAATACAGGAGTGGTTACAATCTTAGCATTGTAATCATGAAACCAAGTTCAAATCTTGTTAAAGGGAATGGATTCTTAATAACCTTGGAGAGATGACCTTAGCTGGCAGCACTATGAAGAAGTACCTGAAAACCATACCATGAGATGACCTTAAGTTTTGTGCATACTGACTTCTTCAACAACCAATCATGAAAAATTGTACTGTCTTCCAGAAACTGTAACTAAGGTCCATTTATCATATTTGCAGTATAAACCACTGGTTGGTTATGTGGGTTTTGAAAAAACACTGTGTACCTGAGCAGGTCTCTGTAAGAGGAATTAGACTCCATAGTCTTCTGTGACTGACAGATGCTTCTTATATAACGTTGAAATACAAGAAATATTTGTGTTTTTGTTTTACTGTAATCTCTTCTTTGTAAATGCATTTAATACATGAATGAATATTATTCAGTGAAAATTTCAGACTAATACTTAGGTAATAACTGTTTTCCTGAGTAGAATTATAGATCCTTTCTTATAGATATTAAATGTTTTTGTCAAATTCATGAAACTTGGGGGAAGCACCTCAGAGATAATGTCAAGAAGATATGATAAAAGACTAACAGAGAACCGATATTCTTGTCTAAAGTTTTATAAAGGGATTGAATTTTATTGTATGCTGTGAGTTTATTTCAGAAAATAAATTTTAATATAAATATAATATAAATTGTCAAATATTTATTCTGAGAAAAGTGCACTATCTTTCGGCTATACAGAATTAAGAGATACTTTTTAATGTAATCATATCTGGACTGACATCAAACCAGGAACACCTAAATTATTACAGCTGAATGAAGACTATGTTTATTTTTGGATATTTTCCAAAGAGCTTTTGTGTTACACTTTATCTACTGACTGGTTATTTTTTCTCCTTTGCTCATTACAAATTATATAGATGTTCATTTTGATGATTTACATATGATTAATGTTCGAAGTTTAACATTTAACCGAAGTTTAACATTCTCTAAGATTGGAATTGACATCAATGTTCATATTTTACTTGAGGATCTTTTTCTTTATAAAACTTGAGATATAAAATAGAATTCTGGTGCTATATATATATGTGTGTGTGTGTGTGTGTGTGTGTGTGTGTGTGTGTGTGATCTTATCTGGTACATTTTTTCCCAATTTTAACTTTCCTGAAACAATTACTGCTTTTCCAAGCTAACATACAAGACCACGAATATGTTAAAAATTCAAAGAAATTGACTAAATTCATCACAAACCATAACCATCTAATCACAATGTAAATGATATTCCTTAAAAAAAAAATATATATATATATATATATATATATATATATAGAATATTACTTGTTTACATTTTGCCAGACTTTGAATTGACACTGTGTCTTCCAGAAGTTTTGACTGAACTTTCAACCACCTGAGGAATACTCACAAACTTTCAATTTTAAAATACTATCCTAGCTGTTGTATTATATATATATATATATATATATATATATATACACACACACACATATACATATATATATGTGTGTGTGTGTGTGTGTGTGCAACAAAATAAATCTTAAGTAGCTTGGTTAAAGTCTTTCAGAAGACAAAGTGCATTGACTTTTTCCTATCTCTTTATACAAATTACTATTGCCACACCATGGTACTATATTTAACTAATAAAATGAGAAACAAAAGTATCAATGTTTAAAATATGTTGGGCGCCTTTCAACCAACACTTCTTCAGAACAACATTTATCAGTAAATAATAAAACTGAGCAGCTAACTAGAAAAATTTTATTAGCAACCAAGTTTAAAATATAAAAACATAAGGGGCTGGGGAGAATTTTTTTTTCCTCTACTAAATAATGTCTTTACCAAAAAGGACCAATTTATATTTCAATTCATGTTGTATGCACAGGGTGGGTCTCTACATATTAATAATAACAGACTCAAGAATATCCAAATGGAGTCTGTTCCATGCCCTGTGCAATACAGAGAAAAAGTCAGGAGAATATACAGGACATTTAGATGGCCCATAAATCTTAGACATTTTTTGTTCAATGGTAGATGTGATCTCACATTCAGGACAGCTATTCATTAAGAACAGTTGTTTAATTTTCTTTAGCTCAGCATCAAGTTTGCACTCAGAATATATCATTAAGGCTTGATGGTAAGACAGCTAACAAGGTTATCTTACCTGGTTCTGGGAGCAAAAGAATCCCAAGTTAAGTAAAGCCCAGTGGAGGCTGGTTTCCAGTACACACTAGTGAGAAAGTGTGAGACTGTTCTTTTACCTAGGACACCCAAGAAAGATAACCAATTGTTCTCTTCTACCTCCACAGTATATTGTAACACTAGATGATGACTATTCAAATGTGAAAAGAACTCTTCTGCCTTACTACTGTTGAGAAATGACGTAAACGTATCATCAATGTAGCAGAAGTAACAAAAGGGTTTATCAAACTTATCAAAAGGTTGTTTCTCATGAAAGCCAATAAAAATGTTGGCCATCAGAAGGACTCAATGGACAACCCATATCTACTCCATCTATTTGTTGATATATGCAGTTCTTAAAGTTGAAAAAGACAGACTTAACTACCATCTCCATCAACTCAACAAAGATATTCTCGGGAAAAGATGGAGACTTTGTGGGGCTACAAGACAAGAAGTCAGCACAAATCTCAATTGTTTCATCAATTGGAGCATTTGTGAGCAGACTCGTTATACATTACTTTGTATCATAGTTGAGTTTCAATTTTCATATATATTCAGCAAACTGAAAGGAGTCAGGCACACAATACTCTGAATAGAACACTAGCACTGGATCAAGAACCTTGACCAACTACTTAGCAAGACTTAAGTTTTGATAACACATACATTTGAGGACATGTGGAACCTACAGAACAAATATTATAATAAATTTCTTTAGTCAGAAATTTTCTCTCATATGAAATTCTAACAGTTTTTTCTGTAATCAAATTTCAGTTCTTGAGATATTATCACAATTGATGTTTCCTAATTTCCAGAATTTACTGTTACCATTTAAAACAGTGCTACTCAAAGTGTGGTATTGCTGGTACACAAGCCATCATCTGCCAGTATGCAGAGATTTTCCAGAAAAGAAAGAAACAATAGTAAAACTATGCCATGAGAGACTGCCAAGATATTTGACTTGTTTTCATTTTTTTTTTTTTTACATTTTCATTGTCTATTTTTTAGAAGATTAATGCCTTTTATTAAATTCAAATTGATTACGAAGTATTAATATTAACTTTAAATATTTTTCTGGATTTTTAAAAATATATACACTCAAAACCAGTGGTCATAACTAATATAGCACAAATATGTTACCGGTCAATGGCACACTGGGAAGACTTGCTATGTCAGTGATGACTGCCCTTAGAATGAACAAGATATCATGTCCTCATGTTTATTACAGATAGTCTCAAAATGTTCCTGAAATAGTGCATATCTAAAAAAAAATTTCCGGGGTTCACAGTCCCCCGCCTCTTACTCAGCTAGATTGGCTTGCTTTGCTTGCCGGTCCCTGGCACATTGAAAAAAAAAATACCTGTCCGCCACATAGCTTGAAAAGCACTGATTTAAAATACATAAAATTTTACTAACATAATTGGAGTAATTTTATATTACTACTCCAGTACCTTTGTCAGGTCTGGTAATATAAATATCTGTGTTGGTTTTTAACAGCTTAGCTGTTTGAAAGTAATTCTTCTGTCAAATAAAACCAAAAAAAAATCAACAGTAGAATTTAAAATATAGAAAAAATTTATATATTTTAAACTTGGTTGCAAATAAATATTTTTCTTGTTAGCTACTCACTTTTATTATTTACAGATGATTGTTTTTCTGAAGTGTCAGTTGAAAGGCACCTAACATTAAGTATTGATACTTTTGTATCTCATTTTAGTATTTAAGTATGATCCCTCTTTTTTTATGCATACTTATTGAAATATATATATATATATATATATATATATATATGGATTTCAATAAGTATGCATATATATATATATATATATAAAATATAAATTTTGTGGTAGATACTAACTTTTGAACTAAAAAATGATTTTATTTTTAAATGTTGTCACAAGAATAAATTTAAATTATCGGAATTGTTGGATCAATATAATTTTATATTAATTCCAAGTGCTATTTATTTTCCTATTGTGATTCTGCTCTGTCATTTCTGTATATTTAAAATAACATTTTCTACTTTATTTTTCTATATTTAAATTGGTTGAAAATTGACTTTGTTTTTGTAATGTTAAACACTTGTGACTGTATATTGTGGTTTTTACTACATTGATTTCTTTGTCATTATTTGGATTATTGTAGTTAATTTTTTGTATAATTTGGAGTAGATAGACTAAACTATCGCTCGGTTCACACTCCACCCACGTCTATTGAATAGGCTAAGAGGCTCATCCCTTGTTTCCTGTTTAGGATGCAGTTTCCAGTTTTCTCTTTTCCACTCTTCCCACTTTTTTTTTTCAATTGGAGTAGATAGACTAAACTATTGCCCGTTTCACACTCCACCCTCGTCTATTGAACAGGTGTAGAGGCTCATCCCTTGTTTCCTGTTTAGGATGTGGTTTCCGGTTTTCTTTTCCAATCTTTTCACTCCTATGTAGGCCCCTGCACATCAGTGGCATTACTGCCTTGCTCGGGGTGATATGATTAAAAAAAAAAAAAAAAAGAAATATTTTCTCTTGTAAACCTCTCTTTTCTTTCATAAGTTATTTTATTTTTTTTTTTTTTGGAAAAGATTTTTAAAAAAGAGAAATGTTTTAAAAAGTCCTTTGGCAAGTTTTTTTTTAAAAGAAATTTTGTGTTTAAAATTTTTCAGTCAGTAAACATTTGTAAGTGTAAGATCAATCCCCAATTTTTCTTTTTAAATTTATTTATTTTTCTCTTTCATTCTCCCACCGTTTATCCTTTATGAAGATTATGTCTGTGTGTTTATTTTTTTTATGTTTGGTTCAAATGATATAATGTTCACTTACTTTGTCAAAAACTATCTTTAGAATAGTAAGTGAGTTTAACTTTTATTTTTCTATTGTCTAAATGGGAAAAATAATTTTTATTAAAACTATTGTAAAGAAAATTTTTGGAAAAATTTAAAAAAATAATTTTCTTATTTTATAAAAACTTTTGTGTTAGCTAAAATTTGTGGCTGTATGTTTCTCTTTACACTTTTCTTCTCTTCTCCTTTTTGTCCTTTTCACTTGTTTAAATTTGTGTGTGAATTTTGTGTTAATTCCTACCCCTTTTTGGTGTATGCATATATTCCTTCCTAAATCATGTTTGTGTGATTTGTCTGTGTGTTTCATGCGTGTCTATCCCTTTTTTCTTTTTGCATGTCTATAATCTCTTGTTAATTGTTTTATATATGTATGATTTAATTCCTTATTCTGTATTGTTAGATATGTGATTTGATGTATCTATTTTCAATTTATTTCCAGTTTAAAAATCCCTCTGTTATAAACCATTTTTTAAAAATATTCTGAGTGAAATGAACATTTATTTATTCATCAATGGTCTGAACAAGACAATTGTAATCTTTTTTTTTTACATTGCTGAAATAAATTCTAGATTTATAACCATTTAATTATGTTTTGAGTTTTCTTCTCAATAATTTATATTGCTCTGGATAATATCCACTGAGCTCTCTATTTTTATCTATTTAATATCTTATATTAATTAGATCAAATCTTTTGAATTATCCTGTTTTTATGGGTCTGTCATTTTTCCTCTATCTCTCTCTCTATATGCATATACATATATTTATTTGAAATGGTACAAAGGCATTTTCTATATTTTTTTCCCATTAAGGAATCCTTTCAGGCCAACACTTCATCAGAATGAAACCGTTCACAAAATTAGACAAAACAAGGCAAATTTTTTCACAGAAGAATAGTAAAAGAAGAGGGCAAATGTTGGAACATGATCAAAAGTATTATTAAATTTCACACACACACACACACACACACACACACACACACAAGCATTGTTTAATATTCTATGTAATTGGTGATGCACAGGATGGCTATAGGTGAAAAGGGACAACCAACTCACTGAATGTCATCTGTTGGCAACTCTTGATTATGAGTAGACAGATAAGGTATAAGGTATTATTTTGGAATCAAATACTTGTCCAAAAAGTTTGATTAAAGAGATCTGAGTTGTGTATTAATGCCCAATACCTTATTGAGAAATGTGAAAATTTTCAGATAGAGTATGACATGCATATAGAACTGACAGGACAAAAAACCTGCTCCCCAACAGAATATAAAAAATCCAAGGATGGAATGATCATATTGGAAAAAGAGGAATTACTCCAGAGATGGGAAGAATGTATAAAAGATCTTTTCCACAACGAGAGAGAGAGCAACCAATAATACACAAAGATGAGGACGGACCGAAAATATTCAAGTCCAAAGTGGAAGCTTCAATGGCCAAACCGAACAGAAACAGCTGGTCCTAACAGCATTGTAATAGTGCTGCTGATAGCCCTGGATGAATACGGCATAGAGAAAATTACAGAAATAATAAATTAAATTTATAATAGTGGTGTAATACCAGATGACCTAAGCAAATCGATTTTCATAGCACTGCCTAAGAAGCCAGGTACAAATCAGTGTGAACTCCACCAAACTCTCAGCTTAATGAGTTATATCACAAAACTGATCATCCAAATCCTGATGTATAGAGCAAGAATTAGAATCAGGCCAGAGATAGGACAAGAACAGTGTGGGTTCGTCAAAAACACTGGAACAAGGAACACCATATTTATGTTTAGGATGCTCTCCGATAGGGCAATACAAATGAAGAAGAACTTGTACCTATTTTTTATTGATTATACAAAGGCATTCAACAATATACACCACAAAGGCTTGAAATATTTAGGAAAGATATAAGAGTGATTAAGAATCTCTACTGGCAGCAAACTGGCTGCATACGGACAGGTAACGAAGTCAGCAGATTTGTAAAGATAGAAAGGGGCATAAAACAAGGATGTGTCTTCTCATTGGGTCTGTTTAACTTGTACAATTAGACTATTTTGAGGGCCCTATATGTTATGTCAGGATTTGTAATCGAAGGCCACAATTTGAATAACACGGTACGCAGATGATACAGTGCTGATTGCAGACACGGAAAGGGAAACTACAAGACCTCCTACAGAAGATAGCTGAAGAGAGTAACAAAAAAAGGACTACAAATAAATTGCAAGAAAACTGAATGCATAGTCTTCAGCAAAAAGAGCAGTCCAGAATGCCAAATACAGTTGGGAGATATGAAAATCAAGCAGGTATAAAAATTTAAATATCTGGAAAGTGTTCTAACAAGATGGAAAGTGCAACACAGAGATCCGAAGGCAAATTGGCATGGTGAAGGACGTGTTCCAAAAGCTGAGTAAAGTATTAAGAGACAGGAAACTTTTACTAGAAACAAAGAAGAGAATACTAGATTGCTATGTGATGTCAGTTCTTCAATATGGCAGTGAATGCTTGACAATATTATCAAAAATGAAGGAAAAACTTGAAGCAGCTGAAATGTTGTTCTACAGAAGGATGCTGCTCATATTGTGGACCGAGCATGTGAGCAATAATGAGGTTTTGGAAAGGATGGAAACAAAAAGGAAATTAATATTGAGCATGAGGAAGAGACAACTGAAGTTTCTGGGATATGCAATAAGGAAGGGGGGCTTGGAGAACCTGATACTAACAGGCCAGATAAAGGGGGGAAAAGAGACAGAGGAAAGCAGCGGATAACATATTTGAAGGGCGTGAGCAGATGAATGACAGAACAAAGGTTACATGGTGTTACCGGAGAAAGTGTGCTAAGAGCTACCAAGGATAGGGAGACATGGAAAGCCATGATTGCCTACGTCCTGAAGGGACAGAGCATATAGAAGAAGAAGAAGAAGATATCTTAAAAAGATTATATGAACAAAGACACAAGGAAAACTTATCTTTGCCAACATAATTTGTCCTCAAATTTGCCTTGATAAAGTCTCTCATAGGATAAAACACTTCAGTTACGCTATTTTTTTTATCTTTTGATATATATATATATATATATATATATATATATATATATATATGCTTAATGCAAAGAATTTGTCACTTCAACTGAGCAGGTTCATACCGACTTTTTTTGAGGACACCATGATGATGTCTACACATCGGGGGCATGTTTTGCCACACAAAGAATTGTTTACAGTGGTGAAGGCTTGTGCAGCACCATCCACACTTTTTGGAACTGCTGATAACAAACAATCGGTGCAGAAGTTTGCCACGGATCGCACGAACAGCAGACCTCAGGTATTTAACCCATAGCTGGAGGGAAGGGACGGATTAATACCTTTCCAAAGGGTACCAGTGCGTAAGTGAATGCAGAGTGTTCAACTGGAATTGGAACTTGGCTCACCGATTTCCTTTTCTGAGCTGACATCCACTGCACCACAACGCACATCAGTCAATAAATGATTACAGCACCTGGTATTCCAAAGCGGTCACCCATCTAAGTACTGACCAGGCTGAACGTTGCTTAACTTCAGTGATCAAGTGAGAATTGGTGTATTCAACGTGATATGACTATAACTATATATATATATATATATATATATATATATATATATACACACACATCGTTGTGCAAATTAATTGAAACAATTGCTTTAGTTTACTTTCTTTTTTACCATATAATCAGTTTTAGACCCACTGGAGTGGCAGGGTGTAATCAGTTTCTATTTTCCTCTCAGATTAAATCATTTGCGGTGTTGCAAAGGAATATGAATCTATTCTTGGAGTGTATGATGAAATTTGTTTAGCCTTGAAAAATTTTGTGTCATCCATGATTGCCCAGATTTTTGTCACACCTATATCCTACTGTCTTGACTGTTGATTAGTTGTCCTATGGCTATTGTCTGCGATGGACGTTACTCCAAAAGAAGCATACAAAAATTGTAATGCTGCACAAAAACACTGGCATGCCTTACAGAGAGATTGCGGGTATTGTTGGTGACAGCCATTCAACTGTCAGTTGTAACATCAAGCTAAAGAAACAAACTGTCCAAAACGTAAAGGAAAATGTGATCAGAAGAGAAAAGCATTACCAAGAGATGACGTATATGTGATCAGGGAAAGTGTGAAAGAACTTACAAAGACATTATTCATTTTGTTTCAATTAATTTGCACAAGAACATACACACACTCACTGCATTCCATAGATATGGGTATTGATTTTTAGTTTAGAATTATATTTTAATAGAATTATTGAGTTTTGCTCTTAAGACCAAAAATGAATAGTGTTCAAATGTTTTTGTATTTGTTCAGTCAGGATTTAAAACTATTCAAATAAATTTTAATAACCTTGAAATGAACTGATGTAGCTTTAGATCTTTGAAATGAAAAAAAAAAGATGAAGTAAGAATGAAAATGGACATTTTGTAAGGAATTGTTAAAATTCATGTTACAAAACTGACAGATTGTTTTATTTCGATTATTAATCTATCATTGTTATTTTTGAAAAATGGTTGAGTTCAAATATTTAGTTTGTATTGATAGAAATAATCAATAATAATTCTTTTTGTATGAAAGTTTTAAGATTATAAAAGCGAGGATTTTGTTATTGGTTCATGATTTAAGCATCTTTAAGTACTAATTTCCTTTTTTTTTATTAAAGCCTTTTGGTACATAAAAGCACATTTTTTAACAACAAAAAAGATTCTGGCTTGCTATTAAAGGTGGATACCTGATTTTTGGTGGATGCAAAATAGGATCCATTTTTTTACTTTTTACTTATTTACAAGGAATTGAAAGGATTTGATGTATGATGAGAAAAAGCATTTACTTTACACAACAAATATATTTTTTTAGTAAATTTCTTTCCTTGTCAATAAAATGAACTACACATTATAACTGATCATTATATCTTAAATTTCAATTAAGAGGTGTGTCAGTCTCTGAACTTACTGACCCAACTTTATATATGGTTGTCTGTATCTGTGTGTGTGTGTAAATATATATATATATATATATATATACTAGCAGTATAGCCAGGTGCTGCTCGGGTGTAATGAAAGCTTTAAAACTAATCCATGGTCCTGGAGCTCAGACTAAAGAATATTTGTATGAAGTTTGGTGAGAATCGGATAAAAATTGTGTATTTGTATGAAGGACATACAGACAGATAAACAGACACACACACACAAACATCTTGCCTTTTATATATATATATATATATATATATATATATATATGTGTGTGTGTGTGTTATTGATTTTCTGTACTATTATAAGAACTGCAACCTTGAATGTCGTTTCTTATGTTTTGTCTATGCGTGTATCAAATTCGATTAAAATCAGACCACTCCTTCTATAACCCAATTTTTTCAATTATCAATTTTTGATATTTATCAAGGGTACCTTGACACAAAACCTAGCTAAGAACACTCGCAGATGCTTATAGTACAACTCTGTAAATTTTCAAGAAAATCGGTTCAGCTGTTTCGGAGTCTATAGGTAATGGACACACACACACATACAAAGTTTCATTTATAAAGAAGTTTAGATATATACACACGCACACTAGCCAAATAGTGGCTAGTAGGACCAGCAGACAGTAGTTTTTAAAAAAAAGTGCTCAATGCATAACCAACACAAATGAACTGAATATACAGAAATAACAATATGTTAAACACACATCACTTATTTGCTACCCAGATTTTGGCCATGCAGGTTTCTTCAGGCAAGCTAATCTAGCTTGCCTGAAGAAACCTGCATGGTCAAAACCTGGGTAGCAAATAAGTGTGTTCTGTTCTTTATATATATATTTATATATATATATATATATATATTTATTGTTAAAGAACAACACACACACCATACAGGCATATATTTTAATCATTTCACCCCATGCAAGGCAGTACTGCCACTGGTGCCCAGGGGGTTACATAAGAGGAGAGAGTTGAGAAAGAGGGACAAGTTACAGGTGGTGTCAGAAAGTGGGTAAGAGAAGAATGAGATCACTGGTGAGAAAAGAACTGCATGAAAGTAGCATGGACAAGGGCAAAGCATGATACAAGGGTTGTCAGGGAAAGGATGCAAGTCAAGGAGATAGAAGATGGCAATTGACATCACATTTAAATTCTTTGAGATTGTACCTGTCAGGGAAGTAAGTATATGGAAGGGAATTCCAAAGGCAGAAAGTGCAAGAAAAGCTGCTGCTAGAAGTTGCAATTACATTTGATTGATTTCACTATAAAAGGGTGGGACCTGGTAGTTAGTCTAGTAGCTCAAATTTGTGGTGGTGGGGGCACCAGAGAGCTAAGCTCATTGGAGCAGAAGCCATGAATGTATTTGTTGAAGAGACAGAGGAAAGCCACATCATATCGATGAGAAAGTGATTGGAGCTGAGCTACCAGGTCGAGATCGATAACATTACAGATTCTCCACTGAATTTTGTCAAAAAATGACCAGATGTAATAGCAGTATTCAATGCATGGGCGGATGTTAGATTGATATATGTGCAGGATGGATTCAGATAAGAAAAACTTCCTGGCCCTACACAGTGAACTGACCTTCCTAGTGGCAGATTCAGCTATAGATTCAATGTAGTCATTCCACTTTAGGTTGGCTGATAGAGTTAGACTGAGGAAGCGCAGTGTTTCGCTGTCAGGGAAACTGACCTGATTCATGCTGATGGCAGTGGGATAGGAGTGATTGTCTATGGTGATTAAAAGATAGCAGCTTTGTTTTGGAAGCATTAAAATTCACAAGCCATTTCTTACCCCAGTTCATCACAGATTGGAAATCCCTTTCAAGATTATCAGCAATATTTGCTTTGTCAGCCTCAGCAAATTTCTTATTGAGGCAGGAGTAAATGGTGGTGTCATCAGTGTAGATGCCTACTTGGGATCTGATTACATCAGAGAGATTGTTGATGATGATTAAAAAAAGTGTAAGACCTAGAATAGAGCCTTGAGAGACACCCACATTTGTATGATAGTAACTGGAAGCATGTCCGTTCAATACTACCTTCAATGTTACTACGCTATTTGGAAGGAATTACTAGATTAGATCAAATGTTTGTCTAGTTATATCATAGCTCTGTAGCTTACATAGGAGGCCAGCATTCTAGACTCTGTCAAATGCTTTGGCGATATCTAGGGCAACAGCTTGAGCTTCACCATTTGCATCAAGAGCCTGGTATATATACTCAGTGATGGTCGTTAGCATATCAGCAGTAGACCTGACAAAATGGAAATCATACTGTTAGAGAAAAAACTTTGAGATGTTGAACCACTTCATAGCCTCAAACATTTTGCCAAAAATCATTTGGAGGCTTAAAGGGTTTCCAATGGGTCACCTGAAATCTTAAATACAAGAACCACAAAGGACTTCCAGCAGGCAGGAAAGCAAGAAGCATAAAACTGTGTGTGTGTGTGTGTGTGTGTATATATATATATATATATATATATATATATATATATATATTATGAACTCTCCCGTCAATTTCAACATATGAGTGTCTAACTCAGTTAAACTGCCACACAAAGAATTGTTTAGAGTGGTAAAGGCTTGTGTAGCACCATCCACACTTTTTGGAACTGCTGATAACAAACAATTGGTGCAAAAGTTTGCCACAGATCACATGAACAGCAGACCTCAGTTATTTAACCCATAACTAGAGGGAAGGGATAGGTTAATACCTTTTCCAAGGGTACCAGTGCGTAAGTGAATGCAGAGTGTTCAACTGGATTTGGAACTCAGCTCACCAATTTCCCCCACCAAACTGACATCCACCACACCACAACGCACATCCGTTCATAAACGCTTACAGCACCTGGTATTCCCAAACAGTCACCTATCTAAGTGGATTTGAAAGCCTCTAGAAATGGTTTTTTTCCAAACGCAATTATTGAATTTACATATGAAACAAATATCTGCTCTGTAAATTGGGAGTCATACTAATAGTTTTCCCAGACCAGAAGTAACACCAAACTCTATGTAGGGCCTTAAATCTGTGTATGTTGTAGTATGTAAAAGTCTCTCTGAGAACAAGTGTTCATTCATTCATTTTCCCTTCCCTTAAAATGTATTGATTTTTAAAATTTTAGTATAGTAACTTCATTTGCATATATTTTTAATCTAATAAATATATTTACATAATGCATATGCATGATTTAGTAGAAAATTAGTGTCACAGTGTAAATTATTGAGGCAATAGTTGTTTTATTTTAAATGTTAATACATTAGAAAAATTCATTGTTGGTAAACATGTTGACAGTCATTGTCATTAACATATGTAAACCCTCTTCTCAATAGATAAGCAATGCATAAGAGACAGTGGATGTTCAGGCATTTAAAGAGCTAATAATATATTCTATTTCTGTTTTTCATGTCCTGCTGCTGATTTCCTAGCTTAAAAATTATAGAGCAGTTTCTTTTCTAATATCTACCAAAATCTGGAACAAAGCCATATCCAGACAATGATGACATTGTTTTAGCAATAATGAAAACAATGGCATAGTTATCTCCCCTTGCTACAGACAAGCTGTAGCATATATGACTCAATGCATTTAAAGAATGATAAATTTGCTAACAAACTATTGTTCATCACTGTCTACTTATTTGAAGAACGTATAAAATAAATTAACCTTTGTGAATTCAAGTAGTTATCACAGATTTCTTTTTTTTATGTTAAAAGAACAGCATGCCTGTTATAAATGTGTTATTTTTGGAAAGAAATTAATATATCAAAGATCATTGAAGTACACTATACACTTAATGTTTGAAAAAGAATTTCTTGCCAAAGAAACAAGGAGTCAACTTACATTCATTTGTAATCTGTACTAGTTGAGATACTTAGCTTCTAACATAAAAATTATTCACCATGCAATAAAAAAATCTATCTTATGTTCAAAATTTTACCAGACTTTTTCATCAATGCTAAAATTATATCCATATGCAACACTAAAACGTGGATCAACCACACACAATCTCAGGAATTTTTCCCACATGTGGATGTATGCGTAATAAACACGTGATTAGAAATATGAATAATGTGCTAATGAAACTGACCAAATTTATTTTTCTTAACCCTTAACCTTGAGCCTTTGAAAGAGGATAAAAAGCTGAAATTGGCAACTCAAAATCATTTATCACTCTTGCTGAAGGATTGGCCCATTATTTGCTGACATAAAATACCATCTTGAGCCACTTAATGTTTGCTGACTACCAACGAGATACAGATAATATTACCCTTCTTCTGCTATATAGGTATTCGCTTTCTGTATTACACATTTTACATATTAATTAGGATTCCATTACTTAGAAAAACATTTACTTCATTTTAATCTTTTCTTCTCTTATAAACTTCATTTACAAACTACTTCTCCCACATTTGTATTTTTTCAATGTTTAATTTCAACTGTAAATATGGATATTGTTCAATTGCCTCAGTCAGCATCTATAATAAATTCTGTTATATTACAATAAAACTTTTTCATAATTGACATGATGAATTTTCAATTAAGTATTATCTTAACTAAAACTTCCTACATTTTACTACAAAGTGCTGTAACAATGAAAAATGTTTTTCTTTTTCCATCAGGTTCACTAACCCTTCATTTATGGGATGTAAGAGATTTTTAGAAAAGAAGTTTGTAAAATGTATTAAATGTTGTAAAATATGATTTGTTACCTTAAATTTGATTCCATGAGTTTAAAAAAATGAAAGTAATGCACAAATTTTTCTTAAGAACTTTCTATATTTTCTTGATTTGAAGAGTTTTTTTTTTCCTTCCAAATAATTCAGTATTTACTGTATATATATTATAGGTCAAAGGTTACTATTTTATTTTATGTTTACTATTGGCTCCAATTCCAATTGTGGGAATGACTGGCAAACACTTGATTTATAGGCAGAATCATATAAATGCATGCTTGGATTTCTTCCTAGCCAATAAAACAGGCCAGTTTGTCTTGCCTTGAAGTTAAAAAGCTATGTTCACTTATCCGAACTTGCTCTTGTGCGTCAACTTCATTTTCTAGTTTGTGAACTTTTTACTATATTACTGTTGTTTTACATTGTTTGCTTTCTTTGTATTATTTTTTTCCTGTTCTTTTCTTTCCTTGTTATTGCAAACTTTGTCAATTCTGTTTGTTTGACAGTTCCATCATTTATCTTACATTTAATCATGGTCACCCCCTTTACAATTGTTTTCAAAATTTTCAAGTCAAAATCTGTCTATATTCTTGATGTTATGGATCATATGAATATATGCACTATTTTGAAAATATGGCATATATAAATATATAAATTATATATAAATATATAAATATAAATATATAAATTATATATAAATATATAAATATATATAAATATATAAATTATATATAAATATATAAATATATATAAATATATAAATTATATATAAATATATAAATTATATATAAATATATAAATTATATATAAATATATAAATATATAAATTATATATAAATATATATAAATATATAAATATATATAAATATATAAATATATATAAATATATAAATTATATATAAATATATAAATAATATATAAATATATAAATAATATATAAATATATAAATATATATAAATATATAAATTATATATAAATATATAAAATATGGCATATATAAATATATAAAGCAATTTGATTGTAGTTGCTGAAGATTGTCGATAATAAGTAGAAAAAAACATGGAATGCAGTTAAAGGTTCTGAAAACAATGCCATATATAAAAAATGTTTCTCTTTTAAATTGTTCTTTCTTTTTTTCTATTTTGATGTGATGTGAAGGTTACTAGTGCTGAAAGTTGAATTGGTGAGCAAAGTTCCAGTTCTAGTCATTTGCATTCACTTCCCACTAATGCCCTTAGAAAAGGGTGTAAATCCCTTTCTTCTCTGCCCTTCCCCAGTTATAGGTTAAATAGTAGGGTGGCAGCTGGTGTAAGGAAAGGACAGCTCAAAATGATGAAGAAAGCAATGAGAAATCTCTACTATTTTTTCCAATCTCTGTAGCTCTGAGTAGCAGCCAGTGTAAAAACAACTCTGAATTAAGAATGGGGAAGAAAGCAATTAGAAAACTTTCTACTATCTTTCCCAAGATTGCCAAAATCTATCTGATACCTTTATATGGCTACCACTTATCTGTGCATTGAATATTGTTGCCACATCTGATCTAACAGGAGATGGAAAAGTTTATTCTCTTATTTGTATTTTCCCCATTATGGGCATTATTATATCCATGATATAACACAGCAGTATATGGACAGAATGGAATGACTGAAAGGAAAATGAATGACAAACACACTTTGTTCTCAGAGAGACTTTTATACTCAGTCTGGCTGCTGTAAACAAACTGAATGCCTGGCCACTCTCATCACTGTATGACGTGACATTGCTAAATAGCTATCATGTGATCCACACAAAGAAGATAATTGCCTTCTGTATCCCCCTATAGTGATAGTGACAAAATCTAAAAAAGAGTCTGCAATGTTATTAGTCCTGACCTGACATCTCAGCTTCAGTCACTTTCCTATCCTCCATAACATAGCTTTTCTGTGTCTTTTTTTTTTTTTTATACTCATATCGACCTAAGCAAGGCCACTCTTTTGCAGGGGATTACATAGGAGGAAACCTATGAGAAAGAGTGACTGGTTATAGGGGGTGTCAGGAAGTGGGTAAAAGAAGGATGAGAATACTGATGAGAGTGGAGTGAACAAAGAAAGGAGCATGAGAGAGAGGATGCAGGCTAGTGAGATAGGAGATGACTATTGACTTTACATTTAAATTCTTGGAGATTGTAGCTATCAGGGAAGCAGATAAATGGAAGGGAATTCCACAGGTGGGAAGTGTGAGAAAAGAAGCTGCTGGAGTAGAATTTGTGTTTACATTTTATTGGTTTCACAGTAAAAGGGTGGAACCTAGTTGCTAATCTTGTGGCTCGAGTAAATTTATAACCACTCTCTCACTGGCGTGATGTGGCTTCCCTGTGCCTCTTCTACAAGTACTTTCATGGCTTCTGCTCTGATGAACTTAGATCACTGGTGCCGCCTAAGCACGAATTTACACGAGATACTAGATTAGCAACTAGGTCCCACCCTTTTACAGTTAAACAGATAAGATGTAACCGTAAATTCTACACCAGCAGCTTCTTTTCTCGTGCTTCCCGCTTGTGGAATTCCCTTCCACAAGTCTGCTTTCCTGACAGCTACAATCTCCAGGTGTTTAAATGTAGGGTCAATAGACACCTCCTATCACACGAACTCCCAATTATTCTCAGAAAACTCTCATCTACTCAACCCTCATTGGTATCCTTACCCGCCTATCACCCACCCTCTGACATTTCCTATATTTAACCATTCTCGGTATCCTTACCCGCCTATCACCCACCCTCTGACATTTCCTGTATTTAACCATCCTTTCTCCACTCTATGTAGCCCCCTGTGCATGCCTTGCTCGGGGTGAAACGCTTGTAAAAAAAAAAAAAAATTACAGGGGTCACCAGTGAGCTAAGTTTATTGGAGCAGAAACCGTGAAAGTATTTGTAGAAGTATTCTGATGACCTTTCATCTTTGATAGTTTGATTTTATGAATTTAAGCATTGGACTAGATTCCCTGGTTTTCATTTTTTTTGTTGAAAATTGCTAAATGCAACCATAAATTCTATTATAATAGTTTCATTTCATGCACTTTTCACTGTAAAACTCCATTCTGGTTTCTTGCTTTCCTGTCAAGAATGATTTTCAAAAATTTAAATGCAACCTCAATCATCTTCTATTTCTTTGAAACCTATTCTTTTATTGTCCTTTCTACTTAATAATATTTCTTTAGTTTTTTTTTTCACTTTCAAAAACCCCTTGTATCTTAGTGGCTTTATTGTCTTGTTTTGGGATGAAATGAAAAAAGAAAGGTCATGGTAATTCACAGATAATAAAAAAGGAATCTGTGGATTTTTCTTATTAGAATATAACATAGCTTTATAAGATCAATTTGTATTACTTACATGTTCCATCACTTCAGCATTGATATTGGCAGGGCTGTTGAATTCATATGGTAACAGTTGAAGCCTGATAGCATCCTGACTCATTGAACGAATGAAATAGGAGATATCCAACTGAGGATTCACTTGATGACAAACTTTTAATAAGTCATCAAACCTTCTATGACGTTCAGTTGCCTACAAGAAAAGAAATGGAAAGAAAAAAAATTAGGTAGTAAAAAAAAATATATATTAAAATGACCTGAATTTACATTTTATAAAATAATTCACATTTGCATTTTTCATATTTGAAATTTTCTGCATTGTAGCAGAGGCATTGTGGAGTAATAGATAGCAGTTTGAGATGAGAAATTGGAGAGTAGTGTTCAAGATCCAGTTGAGTTTGTTAGATTCACTATATGCAAATAACTTTAGAAAAGGTATGAATCCACCTCTTCTGCCAAACCTCCAGCTATGGATAAATTACAAGACAGACTGGGTCCTATAGCCTTAGGTGGCAACCAGTCTAGGAGGAGGACAATGCTAAATTCAAAACCTTCAACTATGGGTTATTCAACCTCACCAACCTGCAATTAGCTAAGAATGGTAAGTATGAGTGTATCCCTGAGAAACATGGTCAAATCAGTTTTCAAACAGCAAGATTTCTATACAAAAAACCCTTGGTATGTATTGTTTAAACAGTTAAGTTTTACTGTCAGGGAAATTTATAAAATCTTTTTCTTAAACCAGTTTTTCATAAGATTAAACATCTTATGTTCACTAACTGTTATTGCTCTTTTCAGTACAGATGGAAGTTTTATTCCAAACTAATGGTTTTTAGTGGTTTGGAAAGTTTAATAGTTTGATTATATAATTTTTTTTTGTTTATATGTGCTACTCATTTTAGTTGTTGGAGGAACAAAATCAGTCACACTTTGGTTCTTGAAAGATCTCAACTTCCCAGTATATACTCTCTTTAAAAGCAGTGACATCTATGGTAAATAAAAAAAAAAAAAGACTAGGTCCTGCAGCCTTGGGTGGAAATCGGTCTAGAAGAAGAACAATTCTAAATTCAAAACTTCCACTGATTGGAACATGTCTAGAAGATGGACAACTGAAGAATTCCGAAGGACATTCTTTATGCAGAACTTTGAAAGGGAAAAACAAAAACTGACCATTCAAAACATTCATTTAAAAATGTTTAAAACATGATCACATATTTAACATCAACCTGGAAATCCACATCTCAACATCTTCAATGGAAGCATTCAGTCTGTAGTTGGTGGTTGACAGATGAGACTACATTGATTAATCACAGAGAAACCAAGAGAACAAAGAGGAAGTACTAACAGTGGGAGGCCACCACTGTTTTATTGAATTATAACAGAATTTGTTGTGGATGCTGACTTGTTAATATCAGTCAGTCAGTTAAGTGTCATGCGTGATACACGCTTTGAGTGATCATGTCTCAAAAGACACATGACTGATTTGGCAGAAGATTATCTCGCAGTACATTGCCATTGCTTTCTGCGGTAGACTGGTTGCCAGCCAAGGCTATAGAACACAATCTGTCCTATTATTTAACCAATAACTGGAGAGAAGAAACAGATTGATACCTTTCCCAAGGGTATTTGCATGTAAGTGAATGCAAGGAATTCAATTAGAATTAAAACCTGGCTCCCCAATTTGCCGTTTTGAGTTGATATCCATTGCACCACAATGCAAATCCGCAACTTGTTAATACAGTGTAACCCGGATATAAGAGAGGTGTTGGGCCCGGGTAAACGTTCTCTTATATCTGGGTTTGGTCTATTTTATATACAATACCACAGGCTCTAATTTGGCACCAGAGACATCTCTCTTATATCCGGGTTATACTGTATAATTGAACAAAAATATACATACAGTTGAAATAAATTTAAAAAAAAACAAAGAATATGAAAGTAGAAAAAGTATTTATGAATGAACTGAAATTCATAAAAGAGAAATGTTGGTTCTAATCTATATCAGAATGACTGCAAAAACATTCCCCTCCCCAAATTTATAGGAAAAACATTCAGATGCAACATTTAGGTCACTTCTTGGTCTTATCTGCCATATTTCTGTTGTCTTGAAGTTGGAATACTGGGATCACTTACCTGTATCTTTTCTGTGTTAACATCATTTTTAGTTTGCAAACGTTTTGCCTGGTTACCATTATTTTTCTTTCTCTTGTTATTGTTTATTGTGAACTTTGTTAATTTTGTTTGTTGGGCATTTCTGCCAATTACACTTAACCGTGGCCAATTACACTAAAATAAGAATAAATTAAAATAAAGTAAAAGTCTAAGCACTGGAATCCTAATTAAGATGTCAATGTGTGATAGAGTGAATAGCAAAAGAAGGAGGCAGTTATATAACCTGTAACTCATTGTGGTGGTGGTGGTGGGGGCATCAATACTATTGAGACAAGTTTGTAAATGCAATATCTGTGGCTATGTCTGCCTCTCACACATCAGATTTTGCAGCCACATAGATGCTGCTTCACAGTCTGATTCTCCAGTATAGAATACTAGCAGTATAGCCCCGGCGTTGCTCGGGTGCAATGAAAGCTTCAAAACTAATCCATGGTCCTGGAGCTCAGACTAAAGATTATTTGTGTGAAGTTTGGTGAGAATCAGATAAAAATTGTGGATTTGCATAAAAGACATACAAATAAACAGACATACACACAAACATGTTGCCTTTTATACATATATATATATTTTCGATTTTCTGCACTATTGTAAGAACTGCAACCTTGAAACTTATGGATATCATTTCTTATGTCTTTGTCTATGAGTGTATCAAATTTGATTAAACTCGGACCACTCCTTCTATAACCAGATTTTTTTTTATTATCGATTTTTGATATTTATTGGGGGTACCTCGACACAAAACCTAGTTAAGAACACTCGCAGAAGCTTATAGTACAACTGTGTAAATTTTCAAGAAAATTGGTTCAGCTGTTTCAGAGTCTATAAGTAATGGACACACACAAAGTTCCATTTAAAAATAAGTTTTGATTAATGAACTTTAAAATCTGTGATGCCAATTATGCAGTAGTTCTTGATACTTAGTTATAATTTTATGTTTGTTAATATTTAACTCATAACTCTTGGATGCATGGGTTGTGTAATGCATAGTGGTTCAAAATGAAAAATCAAAGACAAGTTCAAATTCCAGATGGGGCTCATTAAATTTACTTATGCACAAGTATACTTTAGAAAGTTATAAATCCATCACCACCTCCCAGCTATAGGTTAAATAGTAAGAAACATCATTGTTACTCTCCAAAATTTTAATGCAATATTCACTTGCAAAAAGAATGTTATTCTTTTAATATAAAATATGTTTAAGCTTTAATTAACTCACAAGAGTTGATAATCTGAAAAAAAACCAAAAAAAACTCATCTATTTCACAGATGAAGATTCTCATAGAAATTCACAGAAAGCAAATAAGTGCACAAATAATAATTGAAAAAGAAAAATGTTTAAAGAGTCCTATAATAATTATATGCACTGAAAGAAATATGCAATTATTTTTAATAGCTTGGGTAAATGAGTTTTTATATATTATTCCATGTTATTTACTATACACCAATGATTAAACAAAACCTAACCTAAACAAATTTGAAGCCAGTAAACTGATCATTCTAACTTGGAGCTTTTAAAATAATGCATTGTAGCAATTTAGTGTAAATAACCATTCTTTCTGGGCACTGAGGTTTCAGGCATACTCCCCCTATTGTTTAATCTGCAGGAATACCGAAAGTTGTATTCTTAACACTGTGTGTTATGTTCATTCATGACATAGGTGTTCATAGTTCTGCATAATTTTTGTTGGATTTAATTCTTTCGCCTTTACAACTCCTCTTCGTTTTTGTGCTACTTATTCTGATTCCCACTTACTCAAATTTCCTATTTTCTCATGATTCATTTGGTCTTCTTGTAATCTGTCAGTGTTCAAGTCTTTAAACCTTCTTTCTGTATTATGGGTTCCAAAAATTTAATCTTTTTCTGATTGTTAGCAACAGATTCTTTTTCATTCTTATTCTCATTCAAACTACCACATTTTTCAAACAGACCTATGTAGACCTAATGTAAAATATGCTTTCTGATGTATATTTAGAAAAAAGAAAAGCAAAACAGTTCAAAAGAATGAAATAACAACTCTGATATCTTTGAATGCAAGATTTTTTCTAAAAATCGACCAGATGAAAGTGCTAATCATTGTTACTAGGTTAGAAAATATGCACAATAGCATTTGCCTAGAGAAACCATTGCACATCATAGTTGGATTTGTATATATCTGAAATTCAATATCTTTGTTCATTTGTCAGTTTCTTTGAAATTTCCCCACAAAACTCAGCATAAATTGACCATGAAATGGAAAAAGAAAAGCCAAATTGATTAATATATAATTGGATTTTGGCAAACTGTTCTTGAGTTGAGTACCTGTTGATTTTACTTTTATTAGGTGAAACCTTTTCATCTACATATGCCAAATAAATCATTGTCATATGTTGATGTGAACTTCTGTCTCTGGAAAAACTGACAATATATTCAGATAAAATTACTTTAGTTCCCCTCTTCCATGTAATGGTCAATTTAAGCTTTATAAAGAAGGATGATTAAAGATACTAGCAAAAAGAAAAACTTTTACAAGTCAGAAATATCAAATATTATATAATCATAGAATAATCAGATGAGATTCTCCATTTCTCTGAATTGCCCATAATTGTATTATTCTATGTGAACAACTGTAGCAGTAGCAATCAAAACATTGGTAGTAGTAGCTGTTTCAACTTAATCAGTATCCAGGTTAGGTTTAAGGTTCTAAGTTTATTACAGCAAATTGTTTTAGTGAATAAAAAGAACATTGGTTTACAAATTTGGTGACATTGTGGTTGCGAGTTCAATCCTTTGGTTCGGCAATGTGCATATTACTTAATTTCAATGTAGAAATGGGCAAGCAATAACTGTAGAGTACTAAATGAAATAAAAACTAGATGATAACCCTAGATGTAAGCAGTGGAATGAGAACAGTCTACGTTAATAGATTAATTGGTTCAGTTCATAATTCCCTGTTACTCAGGTTACTCAGACTGATATTGTTATGTAGGAAGATAGTGTCGATACTGACATGGGTATTTGAACATGGATCCCTAGGAAACAAACATAACTGTTGAATGATTCACGTGACCATAAATATTCAATATATAAAGCACTCAGACAGAAGTCTGAGTATGTTCTGTGTTGTACATCATTCAAATGTTGTGCGTCATTTAAGAGATTGTTTTCTGAGTTAATTACTCGTGATAATTATTCCGTGAGGATTATTGTTTAATATTCAAAGGATTTGTTTAGTATGTTGATTTTATGTGACAATACCAAAATATTTTAACTCGCTAATAACGAGTTACCAAAAGTTTCCTTCAGAATAATGTTACAAAATACATTATAAAAGTGGCAGTGAAGATCTTGTTCTGAGCTTTCATAAGGACTACAGAGAAAAAATATGTATCCTACATGTAGTAATTGAAATATTCAAGGAAATCCAAGAACAATGAACAAACTGAAATCAATAAAGCTTCAAATGTTGGTGCTGCAAAGGCAACAGCAAGAACTGCAGTTACAACAACAAAAAAGACAACGTGAATGGCAATTTCAGTTACAAAAACTACAAGAGATATTTTTTTAATTGTTGTTTGAGAAAACGGCAAAGAAACATCTGACTCATTCATTTCAGACACTATTGTGAATTCCATTAGCAAGTTTGTATACAAGCTTCAGGAAGGAATAACTTTTCAAATGTCTTACAAAAGATACTAGGGGATCTTTGAAAAGGATTGTTCACATTGGAATGACAAAAAGAAAGTCCGACTATTGAGAAAATTGTCCCCTACTGAACATGAAAAATACATTTTTTTTTTTAAAATCATATCACTCCGAGCAAGGCGGTAACACCACTGATGTGCAGGGGGCTATGTAATGGTGAAAAGATTGGAAAAGAGAAAGCCGGACACCACACCCTAAACAGGGAACAAGGGATGAGCCTCTTAACCTATTCAATAGATATGGGTGGAGTGTGAACCGGGCGATAGATCTATCTACTCCAATTTGATAGATCTATCTAAATTTTCTTTTGCCGAAACAACTGGGTGAGATTAATTTTGAGGAAACTGTAGAAATATTATAAAAAATTTTCACCAACAGAATCTCATTATTTAATGCACAGTGGAAATGTCTAAACCTAGTAAAGTATGACTTTGATGGTTTTGTCACTAATGCAGAAGTTGTCAATCGACAATGTGATAAGTTTAAGTTAAATGAGTTAACTTCTGACTCATTTAAATATCATATATTCATTCAGGGCTTAACTTCAAATAAGGATGTGAAAATAAGATCCAGGATTCTGACTAAACTAGAAATGGATTCAAAATTAACTCCCCAAAAAATAACTGAAGAGTGTCAGCGGATGGTGAATTTAAAACTTGATGCCACAAAGACTGAGGAGAGAGATATTTTACAAATACATAGCATCTGACCATCTAAAGGAAACAAAAAAGACGTTTTTCAACTGCTAATGAAACAGTAAAAAAATACGATAAAAGACCCTATTACTTGTCACTGTTGTGGTGGTAAGCATTTTAAAAGTAATTCTTTCTTTAATGGGAGTAAATCCAGTGGCAGTGCAGATCTGGCTCTGGTAAATAGGGCTAAGTTTGATAAGAATGGCTTCTAAGACAATGGCTATGGCCACTGAACTGCATGCAGAGGAAGCTTGCAATGCAGCTAATCAATATATCAGATGCATCAAATTGCCAGGTGGGCAGACAGTGACCTCAGATATGGGCATATGTGAGGTTTTTCAAGATTACTTTCAGGATCTTTTTACCAGCAATCCTGATCTGAGCTCTGCTCAGTTCAATGTCTATTTGGTCCTCTTGCTCTGCCTTGGAGAAAACTTCAAGATTACATGGTCTTCTTTATGAAATGTACTTGAGGCAGTCACCTGTTTTTATCCCCTTGCTAGCACATATTTACAACAGCTGGATAAGCAGTGTTCTATACTACAACACTTTACCATTGGTGGGGTCAAGTTGCTTTGCAAAAACAAGAATGGTGAGAATAATTTTCAGCTTTTGATAAGGGTGAATACTGACTCGAAGATTTTAGCCAAAGATCTTGGCCAGCTGTTTGTAGACTGTCCTTTCTAGTCTGATTAGCTCTGAGCAGACTTGTGCTGTGAAGGGCAAGACTATTCAGGACAATCTTCATTTGGTACACCTGATTGTAGAGAAAGTTAACAATGAAGCTGCATTAATCATTTTGGATTAGTCAAAAGCTTTCAATAGAGTTGACCAATTTTTAGAGTGTCTTTTCTGCCACCAGTTTCAGGCACTACTTTTGCTATTGTATCTGACTACTGTATGTGTCTCCTCGTGCACTGGTAAAAGTGAATGGGGTAAGATCAAAGTCTTTCATATTGTCTCACTATTCGTCAAGGTTGTCTGCTTTTGCTTTATGTTCTTGCGTTAAACCTTTTCCCTCACAAGTTAAAACCAAATAAGGTCCTGCACAGGATTTCCCTACCTGGTGTTACTATCTTGGTTGGGTACTGATAACATTTCAGTTCTTGTGTTGAGCAGAGCAAAGATTGAAGTCAGCTATTAGATCAGCAGATATGCAACAGTGACAGGAGCTAAGATCAATCAAAATAAGTCTGTTTACTTGTGGTTGGGTGTGTGAAAGGGAGGTTCTCTTTCTAGACCATTCCTCTGGATGGACAGGCCAGTCAAGATTCTTGGTGTCTGGTTAGGTCCTGATCTCCTGTTGGAAATGAATTGGTCAGAGGTGCAAGAGAAGGCTGAGGTCACAGTTTGTCTGTGGACTTAGAGAAGGCTTTCCTTGAAGAGGAGGGTGGAAGTATGGGCTTTACACATCTACCCAATTCTACTTCACTGACTCTCTGTACTTCCACTTCCATGTGCTATTTAATTGGTGTTTATACAGCTCTTGTTCTCCTTCTTGTAGGGAGTAATTCAGTTAAGTGCCATATGTGATACACATTTGGGTGATCATGTCTCAAAAGAGACATGACTGACTGGGCAGAAGATTATCCCGCAGTAGGCTGCCATTGCTTTCTGTGGTAGACTGGTTGCTGACCAAGGCTATAGAACCCAATCTGTCCTGTAATTTAACCCATAAATGGAGGGAAGAGACAGATTAATAACTTTCCCAAGGGTATTTGTGCATAAGTGAATACAAAGAATTCAATTAGAATTTGAACTCGGTTCCCCACTGAGGGAGTAAGTAAGGCTCCTAAAGTATGTTGAGAGATCTACCTCCACCCTTCTGAGGGCAGTCTGGACATGCCTAGTGTTGAGATTTGTCAACATATTCTTTGCATCACTTTCCTACACAGGATGTGTATGCAACAGATGAGAATGGTGGATTCTAGAAGGAAGATCCATAAAAACTTTCCATCCTTGAGAAGTGTGCAATTGTCTGAGGTAGAGGCCCACTGTGCACCTTGGGGTGAGTGCTCCTTCTATCATGAATGCTGGTTGCCTATCAATTCCTCTTGCAGGTGGCAGATGGCCCCTCTGATACCCAGTTGTTGTTTCATAAGGCATTATATTGAGTGTTAATTGGTGGGGACTCTACAGTGTGAGCTCAGTCTGACAAAGCAGGATATTTGCTCTTTATAGTCTTGGGTATGTGGGTTGAAATGTCTCACTAATGATAAGGCATCACTCAATTGGCTGATGATTTGGAAGGCCCTGTGTGTAGGAAAGAAACTTTGTGCAGTTGACAAACAAAGATTTCCAACCTGCAAGTGTTGTGGGCTGTCAGTGAAAACTGTTGAACATGACTTATTCTACTGCAGTGTTGTTGACCAAGTTTGTTGAAGACATCCTAGTTTGCATGCTGTCTGGAAAGTTCTTTGTCCTCAAACCCAGTTCTGTTTGCAGCAATGTTGTCCTGCCATGGACTAAGGCTGAACACTGTGTCCTTTAACTTACTAGATTTTATGTGAGTTGTGATTTGGATGACATGACTGAAAGAATTCTATAGTGATGAGTAGTTTACCTTTTCTCTACTGGTCGTGTACTTTAGGCATCAGTTTAAAGTCAAAATTAGGACAGAAAGAAAACAACTCTCTTCAGAATTAGAATATTGGGTTTTCCTGGAATGAACATGGGCAGATTGCTCCAAATACTTTACTTTAGGCTTTGTTTGTTTTTATATTTTAGGATAAATTAACTAGGGGATGTATATTTATTATCCCCCCCCCCACTTGTTATTTTTGTCCCTATTTTCTTTTAGTTTAATTCCCAACCTCTCCTCAATTAGGTGACCAGAAATGCTAGTTTTTTGGTAGATGCAAGATACCTTTTGCTCATTTTAGTTTGCTTTTTTTGTTGGGTTTGGATGTGTGAGTGATTGAATAAATGTTTTGGATTGAATGATTGTTGGTGTATTTTTTGAAGTTCTGCATTAATTGTGTCCAGTTAACTGATATTTCTGCGACATTTTAAGGATTGTAGAGGTTTTATTACTAAATTGATTTTGTTTCATTTCTTGTACATTTGTGCAATGTAGGTGGCCTGCAGGGGCAAAATAAGGACACCATGCCATTCCAGGCATCAGATGCTGCCTAATGACTCCAACAACTGCTACCACCATACTAATGCCTTTGATCGACTACCTCACTGCCTGACACCTCCAACCTCCTACCACTCCTACTGCAACTCTCCTTTTCAGAACAACTGACAGGTCTATCATCTAGTCACTACAACTCCCCTTTTCAGGACAGATAAACTATCTTCAGACAGATGCATCAATTCAATGCAGCAACTTTCAATGACCAGTCCAGATCAATGCAACAGCCATCTCATTGAATTAACTGCTGACTGCTAATGTAGTGTACATGCCAGTCAAATAAAGCAAACCGCACTTTGACAGCACAGTCTATGCCACCCCACTACAGCAAACATGTGACAGACCAATCCTATCCACCTGGTAAGCAATGACTAGCAAATTAGGGCCAATTTTCTGATGTATATATTGTTAATAGTACATGCTGGCAACTCAAGTGGTGGACACTGCTTAATCAACAACAGTCCCATGACAACCCATAAGAGTGTTGTGAACTGTAAAACAACACAAATAAAAGTTATCAAACTAAGACAACTTTTTCACATCTTGTTTTAGTCATCCTTGCCTTTCCAGTGTCAATTCTCTTTCTCTTAAAAGTCTGTAGAATTGGTTATCATAAGCAGCTTGGTAACACTGTATTATTGTTGCTTTGACTTGTATATATTGTATACTTGCTTTATACTATTTTTACCATGTTCTTTTCTTTTTCTTATTGTTTGTTGCGAACTTGGGAAGGTCTGCCATTTACTTATATCTGAGCATGGCCACTCATTCTACAGATATAAAAAAGGAAATAACTCTTTTAAAAACAGTATTTTCTTAGCATTCATTCATTTTGAATAGGAGAAGCAACTTTTTCCCAACCGTCATACTAGTGACCCTGACATGATGTGAACATTCAACCTTCTGACTTCAGATCTGACAAATTTGGAAGAAGAATTTGACATGCCTGACCCTCTAGAAAAATTGATATGAGTGTATCAATCAACACTTCATCGTCTATTGTGATTGAAGCTAGGTTTCAAGTGCCTTTTCCATTCTTTCCTAAGTTCCTACACTAGTGTATCTCTTAGGATTATCATCTTCCACCAGTTGGTTAGCAGACAAGCATGTAACTTGCAAGGCATGACTTATCTATCCTCTGTTCATGTCCAAAAATTGTAAGTGATATTTCCTCTTCATTTAAGATTGTGGTCATATGGTCTCTGCACAGCCTAGTGATTGACAAGTTCCCTCTACATATCTTAATTGAAAGCTAAACGGTTTCTCATTCATGCATAGCATGTCATTGGTAAGTAGATTTGGTAGACCACATTGTTTCTGGGTAAAACCACAGCTGATGTCCTCCAACTTGAAGGCTCACAGTCAGTTATACATTAATTCTATTCCTCTGCTTCATATTGGTTTAGATAGCTCTCTGCTCACTGATGTTGTGTGCATACTAAACTAACTGTATACATTGCTATGGAACCCAGTTTAATAGCTTTTGACATGTCTTGTTTATTATCCTGCTAGGTGAGTAGCCACTCTTCACATGAGAAAAACCTGGTCGAGGATATGGTTTAATTGCCAATGAAGTAACCAGATAGCCCTATTGGTAATGCAGTACTAAAAAAGTGACCTCATAAAATAGTAGTAACTACATTTGTCTCTTATACTCTTGAACAGTCAATGGTGATAGTGAGATTAGCCATTACCTTATAAGTAAACATTTAGCATTCATTGACCAAGCAGTCAATGCTGCTTTCAGTTCAAATTTATAAAATTTTTCTCTTGAAATAATTTTCAGAAAAATAGGTTTCTCCAGTTTGGTAGCTGTTATTGCTCTTTCTAGTATTGAGGAGGGTTTCTTTTCTGGCACTTTGTTTCAGGTTGTGTGGAATGACAGCATCTTATGTCATAATTCTTTTTGAGTTATATGCGCTATCCAAGCAGTAACTATATTCTGATTATATAAACTTTATAAACCATAAGTTCATTTAACGTATCTGCCTAAAGAATCTTTTATAATCAGTCAGTCAGTTAAGTGCCATATGTGATACATGCTTAGGCAATCATGTCTCGAAAGAGACGTGACTGACTGGGCAGAAGATTATCCCGCAGTAGGTTGCCATTGCTTTCTGTGGTAGACTGGTTGCTAGCCAAAGCTATAGAACCCAATCTGTCCTGTTATTTAACCTATAACTGGAAGGAAGAGACAGATTAATACCTTTCCCAAGGGTATTTGCACATAAGTGAATGCAATGAATTCAGCTGGAATTCGAACTTGGCTCCCCGATTTCTCGTTCTAAGCCGATATTCAATGTACTACGACGCACATCCTATCTTTTATAATAAGTTGCTTAAAAAGCAGTAACTATATACTGATTATATAAACTTTATAAACCACAAGTTCATTTAATGTATCTGTCTAAAGAATCTTTTTATAATAAGTTGTTAAAATTCCTTTTATTGCTCAAGGGATATTGGACATTTTTTACACCCATTATTAATATACACACAAAAATATATTGTAAAATATAAATACAAAGATATTAAAATGTATAATAGAAATTATTATCTTAATTGTGAATCTTTGTTTTACATGAGATCTTGTTTTTTTTTTTTTTACTGTTTTGAATTTGCTTAATTTATTCTCCAAATACAACAACTAATTTCCCTTCTTTATTTTCTTCATTTTTTTGCATTCACTTTCACATAAATGTCCTTCAGAAAGGCATGAATCTATCTTCTAACTCTAGGTTAAATAGTAAGGTAGTCAAAGCTCTCTAACCTTGAGTTGCAATCAGTCTGGGAGAAAGAAAACTATGAATTTCAAACTATATAAAATGCAATGGGAAGCCACTCTTTCCCAAGATTTCTTGACAAAAAAAAATGCAGGTAATAAATAGAGAAATCTGTGGAGAGTCATGGTTGCCTGCATCCTGAATGGATATCACATTAAAAATATGCAAAAGAAATTGTTTGATTTAAGTAAAATGGAAAACAAAAAGAATATCAGAAAAAAAACATTGAAATCTCTAGAGCATTTAATGAGGAAAGAAGGCTTGAAAAATTTAATACTCACAAGACATATTGAAGACAAGAGTCTCAGAAAAACAACAACTTATCTAGTGAGCTTGAGAAAATGGATAATGAAACAAGGTTGAAGAGAGATAACAAAATTACAAAAATTATTAAGATCTATAAATGACAGGATATTTTGGAGAGCCATGAACACCAATACCCTGATGGGGTATGGTATGAAGAAAAATAAAAATGTCTTAAGAAAGTTGGCATGAGAAAAAGAAATGCTATTCTATTGTTATGTTGATATGCTGCATGTTTGCTTATTGGTGTTGAGTAATTCCTCCTTATAACAATGGGATATCTCATGGCTGAGAAAGGGAGTTCAGGCTGTGCAAATGATAAATATTTCTTATTACTATAAACAGCATATTCAGTGGATACACATGCTTGAATAGACAACCCTATTTTTTTAAAACTGTAACTGATGACTACCAGCCTAGACATAGGACATCCTACAGAAGGTAGCATGAGAGGGTGAGAAGAAAGGACGAAACAGACTTCCAAAAAACAGATTGCATGGTCATCAGCAGAAAGTAGAACTCCAAAATGTCAACTACAGGTCAGGGACACTAAAATCAAACATGTGCAGAAGTTTAAATAACTGAGAAGTGTTCAGACAGAGGATGGAAAGTGTAACACTGAGATCTGAAGGTGCATTGGCATGACTAAAGATGCATTTGAAAAGCTAAGCTAAGTACTGAGACACAGGAAGATTTTGTTAGTGTTATGGGACCTACTCTTTGTGAACTATAATGAACTCTTTCTATTATTATGAATACCGAGAGAATTTGCCTCTCAGAGTGGAGTTGAGTTGGGTTGGGTTGAGTCACTAATACTTGGCAGTCAAACTGACGTGTCACACTCTTGTATTTGTCTTCCATTTAATATATATGTTTCACTAATTCCCAAGTTCAAATTTTCTTCTGGACCTATTCTGGGTCCACAACAGTTAGAAACAAAGAAAAGGTTACTGAATTGTTATGTCCTCATATATGGTAGTGAATACTGGAGGATGTTCTCAAGGATGAAGGAGATACTTGAGGCAACAGAAATGTGGTTCTACATAAGGATGCTGAGGATACTATGGACTGAACATTTGAACAATGACAAGGTTTTGGAGAGGATGCAAATGAAAAGGAAACATACTTAATATCAGGAAAAAACAGCTGAAATTTCTGGGACACATAAGGAAAGAATGCTTGGAGAATCTTATATTCACAAGATGGATAGAGAGAAAGAGAGACAGAGGAAAGCAATGAAAGACGTACTTGATGGGCTTGAGCAAGTGGATGGTAGAGTAGGGTTTGGGAGAGATACTAAGAGGAAAACTTAAGAGTAACAAGGGATAGGGGTAAATGGAAGTCTATGATCACCTACATTCTGAAAAGACTAGATCCATAAAGAAGAAAACTAAAGAACATGTACTTTTTGACAGAATTTGAATCTATATTAGCATTATGTTGTAGAAACCATGTTCAAACCAGGTTTACTCTAGTCTACACAGCCACAAAAATCTTTACAGCAAAGCATCACAGCTACTCATAATTGCAATGAAAAGCTAGACAAATCAAAGCAAAAGAAATACAAATAAAAAATTAATTGCAGTTAAAAATGAATAGAGTTTTCAATCTTCTTGATAAATAAAACAAAAGATCCGTGTGCCAACACTAAGTTTAATCACGGCTCTGGTGTGAACAGTCCAGCAGTCAATGTAGTAACAAAAACGGGGTAAGAAATCTAACTTTTCTCTCACAACAGCAAAAGCACACATTTGCTTGCAAATCTCAAATCTTGCTTTCTCACTCAAAGTTCAAAAAAATCCTTCTGTGGCCCAGTAAGCAAAAACAACAACCTTTATTCACCAAGCAATTTTTCTGATTGGCCAAAAAGAGGGAAAAAAATTATGGTTTCTAATATTCATAGCAGTTCTTTATGTGCTAACAATTCTCTAATTTTTCTTTGGCAGACTTCAGTTAAGTGCCATGCGCAATACACACTTGGGCGATCATGTCTCGAAAGAGATGACTGACTGAGCAGAAAGATTATCCCGCAGAAGGTTGCCATTGCTTTCTGCGGTAGACTGGTTGCCGACCAAGGCTATAGAACCCAATCTGTCTTGTTATTTAACCCATAACTGGAGGGTAGAGATGGATTAATACCTTTCCCAAGGGTATTTGCATGTAAGTGAATGCAAGGAATTCAACTAGAATTCGAATTCGGCTCCCCAATTTCTCATTTTGAGCTGATATCCACTGTGCCACAACGCACATCTACAAACCCTTTTTTGAGGTAGATGATTTTCTCTTTCATTACACTTGACCTTAAAGAATTATTGCCAGGATGGGAAAAATTATAAAGGAATATATTCAATAATTTATTATTTTATTATTTAACTAGCAGTTGAGCCTGGTTTCACTCAGGTAGTTTAAGGGATAATAAGAATAAAAAAACATATGAATTTACATAGCAAATGCTTACACAACATCCACCCTCGTCACTTTTATAGATATAGAAAACAATGTAGAATATCTCTATTTGATTGGTGGGGGCAACATATATAGATAATATAAAGTGAGGGTGATCGATTCTATATTATAATCAATGTATAAACTGATCCCTGACTTTGTGGGGTGTTAATATATATTTTTATACCCCTAATTTTGGCTTTCTGAAAAATTTCGATGCGTCATTAATGTTCTAAAATTTTCATCTACATCTGAGCACAACTCCCATCAAGCTAGACTGCAAAATGCAGGTGCTAAGTTGAATTTATCAAACAAACAAATACTTACACCCTAGTCACTTTTATAGTTATAGATGAACTTCACTAATTGGATTCTTTCAAAACTGTCTACTAATTTTAGGTAATTTAGACATTTAAATAATTAATGTACTTTACTCATTTTCTGACAATATTTTCTTTACTGGAAACTAAATATAATATTCATAGTAATAAAAATTAATGTTGAATTATAAATAAAATCAATTAACTCCTGAGAAATTACCTTATGTTTCAGATAAAAGTAATATCATTTCACCCCAAACAAAGCAATAAAGCCACTAAGACACAAGAGATTACTAGAGAACAAGAAAAGTAATATGAAAGAATTAAGGAGAGTGTTATAATAGAACATCCTATCACCCCCTACAGTTGATTTGCCGAAGAGATTAATAAATATCAAAGTAAGGAAGTACGAGACAATTCAACTTCCGCTCCCATTACTTCTTGACTTACCATTTTATGAACTCTGTTACTTGTACTTTTCCGTACAATAAACTCTGTTATTTGTTTACCCCTTACGTGTTGCGTAATTCTTTCCATTTGGAATTTACCTTGTTTATATTGTTCCCGCAATATAACAGAGAGAGAAAATAATGATTGATAATTCATTTAAATTTTTAAAGATCAAAGTTGACTGGAAGGCAAGAAGCTGTCAAAGAGTTCCACAAGCATTAAGTACCAGAGAAAGAATTTACACAAAACTTAAGGTAACATCTAGCCCTTTCCACAGTAAAATGACCTTGCCTTGCTTTGAGGGATCTGAAAAAAAAATAAGTATCTCAAATAGGGTAATTGAACTTTACTTGGCTGTGAAAACTTTCCCTGTCTGAGCAGACTAATGTCTTCCAAGTTTCATAGTGGTTTCCTCTAAAAAGGAGAATGTGGGTTCAAACCCTGTCTGAAGGTACATTTTCTTTATTCTGGTAGATGTAAATTTATATTGTTGAAGAAAACAAGAATTTTTACTCAAAAATATCTATCCATTAATATTTAGCATTTAAAGTAATAAGAATTAAACATTAACTCCTTAAAAATAATATATATTATAAAGTGTGTGTTATGTTATAAAAGAGTTTTTTTTTTCTTTTCATTTCATTTTTCTAATGTTCTGTAAAGAGAAAATCTGCAAGATCAATATTTAACATAAATTCTGATAATATTCTAAAAGGAATGAGGTGGAATAAAGAGGTTTTGCATGTGAGAGAAATGTTCTTACTACTGCTAATTCTTTTAACATTATCTTATTATACCCTGCCCCACCTAATTCAGTCTCATCCACACTGCCAAATGAAAAGATAACAAGGTTAGAATGTGTGTAAACCAGCTGCAATTTATGATTTTTACTCTTCTCGGGTGGTTGGGTAATGGGGAAAATGCTTTGGAATCAGAAATATTAACCTAAGGGTTAAAGTGAAGATGATTTTTCTGTTGTTATTAAGAAGGAGAAGTGGGAGGAACTAGATGTTGAATTATGGGTAAGAGGTAAGGATTGTTACCAAAAGTTGGAATGTATTTATGTCAAAGAAATGATCTTTCAACTTGTGAAGTATCTTTTATCAGAAGTTTCACCTGTGCAGAATGCAATAAAAGTTTTGAGCGTAACAATCTTAAATCCCTGAGTAGAGTTGGATGTAACAATATAAATTGTTACAAAATTAGTAATGAAGAATAACTGCCTCAAAACAATCACGTTGTTAAATTAATCTGATTATATAATGAAAGAAGCTAAAAAGTCACTTATTTATTTAATAAATACTTTAGTGTCTGGAACAGTTACAACAAATTCAATACTGGAGATAAAGAAGTTAAACATAGGTTCACTAGATGTACTTTCATCTAACACAAGACTCTAGAAAACCAAAATATTAACATGTAAACTCTAGCCACATTATTAAATAGTCTCATTGAATCTAGACTCATTCAGAAATATCTAAGCTATTATAACGTGAAGTTGCTATAGAAAGAAGGTTTTCCAATTTAAATTTTCCCCATTATGAGCATTGTTATATTTACGATATAATAACACCGTACTTCACAGAATAGCTGAATGGAAAAAGAATGACAAGCATGTTTTGTTCTCATAGTATCTTATATCACTAAGACATACTCAAAACTCTATATACATATAAATATATAAACATGTGGTGTCGATATAGAAGAATCCAAAGGCGTATCCTGTACATAAAGTGATAGGATAACTCTCTAGGAGAGCTCTAACTATATATGTATATAAATATATATATAGAGCAAATATATGTAAAATTAAGACAGACACATTATTCCATGGTTAAGCAGAAGAATAGGCCTATTTCAGGTGTCTTTATTGTCCAGAAGATTCCATGTAGAGAATGATATATCACATATATCTATATAGCAAAGAGTTTAAAGAGAAACAAAAAAGACTCTTACATATAATATGAAGGTACTCCTACTTCTAGAGAAGGCATGTTTAGAACTCCAGATTAAATGAGCCAGATTCATATCTGTCTCAGGTGAGGGTATATTCCATAAATGGGAAACAGTGAGTCTTGGGTTTTTCCCAAATTGATGACTGAGCTGGGTTTCTTTCTATATATGGAAAAGATATATTTCTAATGGGATATAGCACCATGTACTTGTAAGCTGCTGGGGGAGTAAGATTTAGCCTCTGCTAAAAGAAAAGATTTGTCCCAGGCTTAAAGAAAGCAAACTTTTGATCTTGCCTTTGTAAATGAACCCAGATTTACTGCTACTGTTGTCATTGTATGGAGTGGTGTCACATGACCCACATGACTTAATTCAATCAAAGGGAGATTAGCAATATCTCTATCCCTACACTATCATCTCTATACAACTGTTTTCTTAGATCTGTGATTAAAAATGTTTTCAAATGAATGAATCCTATAAATTTTGAAGACAATTATTCATCAAACCCTACAGGCTGGTGCTACATAATCACGAATCAAGATATTTATTAGATTAAAAAAAAAAAAACAATTTTAACAGATATAACTAAAAGAGAAAATATGACATAATCAGGCTGTTAACATTCCATACAACCAAAATGAGCTCCAATTAATACTATAAAGAGCTATAATTATTAGTGAACTTGCAAAGTCTAATTTCTTGAAAAAATATTCTGCTTTATAAAATAACTGCTCTATTAATGAATGCTGAATATGTTGTGCATGGAAACAGATAATTTCACAATTAGAATTATTTTAACAGCAAATATCTTCCAGAGCCATTAAAATAAGAAAACACAAATGGATTAAGAACTCTTTCAATTAAGGTGCTGGGATTTTAAAATGTAAATTATTTAACTCTATATACTAAAGTATGCTAAGACATGCGTTGTGGTCCAGTGGATATCAGCTCGGAACAAGAAATCGGAGAGCCGAGTTCGAATTCCAGTTGAATTCGTTGCAATCATATACGTGCAAATACCTTTGGGAAAGGTATTAATCCATCTCTTCCCTCCAGCTATGGGTCAAATAACAGGATAGATTGGGTTCTATAGCCTTGGTTGGCAAACAGAAAGCAATGGCAACTTATTGTGGGATAATCTTCTGCCCAGTCAGTCATGTCTCTTTTGAGGCATGATTGCCCAAAGTGTGTATCATGTATGGCACTTAACTGACTGACTAAAGTATAATGTGAGTTTTTATACTGATTTTTTACACAAAATTAATGGTGTGGGTGTCACATTAAACACCTAAGTTTTTTGAATGATGCATTTTTGTTTACTGGTTGTACTATACAGGTAATTTTTTTTCTGCAGGTGAAATTAAAGCAAAATTTTAAGGGTTGCACTATACATGAAATCAGCTTATACACAAGTATATATGGTATTTTCTACCTACTAGCAAAAACGAAATGAAAATAAATTTGAGAGGAAACTTCAGTCTGTATTAGAAAGTGCTACCCTAATGAGTGGATTTGATACACCTAATTTCCTGAAAAAATTTTAATTAAAATATTTTATAAATCTCAACTGGCAGTAACACTAACTGCTATCAATAAATGCTGAATATGTATGGATAATTTTATAATTACCCCTGGGTCATGAAGATACTTGAATAATGTTAGCTACTACTTGTATTTTGAGGATTTTATACTGAAATTACATGAATTGGAAAACAAAGTGCCATTTTGTGGCTCAAATTACACAATTACAAATATGGTCTGTCTGTTAAATATCATTAATTCATTTATTATTAATAAGAACAGCCCAACTAAGGCAATGGCACCTCCATCCATTTCAAAATGTTATTATTGGACCTGAAATACTTATCCTAGCATTCTTCCTAATTTTCACAACAGTTAGTAAATTTTTCTTTTGAAATTCTTATCAATTACTTTTCACATTATTGTTAAATCACCTCCACAGTACTTTAATGTCAATTTTAGCTTTTGGATGATACATGTTACAGAGTGCCAAGTAAATGTACTGAAAGACCTAGGTAGTAGGATATTTCACCAAAAAACTCTAAAACATGAAGAATTTAATCATTTGGTCACTTTGATTACAGCTGTCACACAGTACATAATCTCACTCAATAGCAACTCACTGTTGACTGAGAAATTTTATGAGATAATGTCTATCCATGAATTTGCTGTAAATCTCCGTCTAATTGCTTGTCTACTTACATCCAAAGCCATTGGTTCTAAAGATATTCAAAATGGCTTGATATATTCCAAGCAGATTTTATATATGAAACAGCCTTATTCTCTCAAAAAAGTGGGTTTCTTTAATTTCTACTCATTGTCTTTTTATTTGATTTTCAATACACAGCATAAATAATGTATGCTGAAGTTTGCCCAAGCAAATTTTAGGTTAGAAAGTACAAAATTAGTGCTTTGGTTATCAATATATTTTTTCAACAATAAATATGTAACATAAGCACAATCAGTGAACAACCTCAAGTTAGAGCCATGCCTATTTTTATAGAATTTTTTATTTTCCTCTTCCAGGATTTTGTCAGTTACCCCATATCTAATCATTCATGATCATGATGCCTGCAGAAGATTGTAAACTCTCATTACATGTGTTTTTATGCCTATATTCCTCTTTTGAAATAAACAAATGTCTTTTCCCAATTTTTTCCACTGGATTAATTCTTGAACATTGCTGATTAAATATTGGATTTTAGATCCAAAGTAACATAATGCTTATATTTTTGTCAGATTTTCAAAGAAACCAATAAAATGATTGAAAGAATTAGAAAACACATTCGTCTCAAATAAAATAGAACAACCATGCCAGACCATGATTTGACCTCTCTTTGCTAATTAACCTACCTATCCAAATTCTGTTTAATTTTAATCTGAGAAAGACATATTTGGTTGAAGTAGCCCTGAGCTGAAGGAATATGGGTACAAGAAAAAACAAAAGTGATTTGACTGCTTATAATGGCAAAAAATAATGTATTTATTCAGTTAATGCTAAAAGCTATATTAAACCATCTGTTGAAATTTCTAAGATACATAATGAGGAAAGAGTACTTGGAAAATTTAACATTCAGGATATATTGAGGGTGAGAGGAGTGGAAGGAAATAGTGAGTAACCCACCTAAAAAAAAAAAAACTTGGGTAAATGGATGGCAGAATAAGTACTGGGAAAAAACAGATTAGAGCTATAAAGGATAGGAATTTCTGTAGAGCCATGATTGACTACATTTTGAAAACTGATTTGATTTAATGCCATATCAATCCTTATGGGTCATTTAATGCCAAAGTCTAATTTTTTGGGGAGATTTGAAGTAATAATAATATATGTTATTCTGCTTTCACAATTGAATACATGGTAGATGATACTCGGTTTTTATACATATACATGTTTGTGTGGACAAATTACAAGAAGTGGTGATATGTGTGTTTTGTGTTTTCTTGAAATTATATTTTGGAATACAGTTTGTAGAATGGACAATGGTGGAAAATGCCCCTCATAACAAGCTGCTTTGGGTCGATGGAACTTGACAGCCCAGGAAGACAGTCCATCTACAGGAAGGAAAACCATGAGTTTAAACCTCCAATGCTTTGCGATCTTATCCAAAACATGGAAAAGGCTATAGAAGTAAATAAAGCCAAAAAACAAAGCAGTTATCTGTCAATACTGACAATATTGCAGCAACTTCTACAGTCAAGCCATCCCCAAATATAATGTCTAGTATTCATTTGGATCTTGTCAGTGAAGCCAAGATAGGGTCCAGGTAGTCTTGGCATTGCACAGCCTTCATATACCATCACCAGTGGAGAAGGAAAACTTTGAATTCAAACCACCTGCTGCCTTGTTGGACTTGCGTCTTTAACTTTCGAGAAGTAAGATGAGTTAAAGTCAACATCCCTGGTGCAAAAGAAACCAGCAAACTATTGCACTATTCTGCCTTGAATATCTTCAGGAACCACAATGTGAGATGGAGGGGAGTGATACATGCATCAATGCGAAATGAGCTTAGGGAATAAATGGATGAATAAATGAATGACTTAGAATCAGAAAAGAGAGTTGACACTCAGTGGATATATTGAGGATGAGAAGACTAACAAGTCAAGTCACCCAATTCATGTGACTGTGTAAATCAGGTAGGAAGGAAGGATAATAAAATGACAAATGTTGTTGAGTGCTAGAAAGGATAGGATTTTGTTGAGAGCCATGACTGCACATGTCCCAAAAAGAAATCTAAGCTTATTTATAAATAGAACTTTGTATGTGTGTGTATGTGTGTCAGTCCGTAACCTATAGACACCAAAACGGCTGAACCGATTTTCTTGAAAATTTACACAGTTGTACTATAAGCATCTGCAAGTGTTCTTAGCTAGGTTTTGTGTTGAGGTACCACCAATAAATATCAATAATTGGAAAAATAGTATTATAGAAGGAGTGGTCCGATTTTAATCAAATTTGATACACTCATAGACAAAGACATAAGAAATGATATTCAGAAGTTTCAAGGTTGCAGTTCTTAAAATAGTGCAGAAAAATCGATAATATATATATATATATATATATATATATATATAAAAGGCAAGATGTTTGTGTGTGTGTGTCTGTTTATCTGCCTGTATGTATGTATTTTTTTCAGCCCTTTTATTTTAGTTTTTGCTTTGGGCTTGGCTCTAAGTAGGTATAATTGTAGTTCTTAGTCTCAGCTATGATACCATTTACTCAGAGGACTTATTTAGCCTTCAAAATTCAGTTTACGATGAAAAAACTTATTTGATATCGATACCAGGAAATCAAAATTTGACTTACATCCATTCATTTTTCTTTCAGTCTACGGTTTTGTTTTAACTGGAAACAACTATTGCTTTTTAGTCTTTTGTGCCAACATCCAAAGAGCATTAAATGAATTCACCAATTACCTCCAACTATTACTTCTGACTTCACCCTCCTACTACCTTACTATCACAGTCAAAAACTGATAGAAATTCGAGTAATAAGTAGTATTATATATTGTGCCACATATGGAAGATGAGATCCTCTATGAGATTTGAGAGTCAATCATTGGAAATTATAATAGTGAAACTAAGTACTGAGAATGAGTGATAAACTTAACATTTCCTTGTACCTCTAACAAAAATGATATACTTGGAAAACATTTAAAAGTGTAAATATTTTGGCTTCAAGAAATTAACTTTTACCTCCAAGATGTAACAACTCTCGAACCAAAAGTTGATAATATGGATATATGATCCAATTTTATATATACATAGGTGAGAAAGAAGCATTTGGACACTTGTACAATATTTAATATATTTCTGATGTTGACATTTATTTTACACTAGCATTGCTCGGGTGTAATAAAAGCTTTAAAACTAATCTATGGTCCTGGAGCTCAGACTCAACCTAAAGAATATTTGTGTGAAGTTTGGTGAGAATCGGATAAAAATTGTGATTTGTATAAAGGATATACAGACAGATAAACAGACACACACACAAACATCTTGCCTTTTATATATATATATATATATATATATATATATATATATATATTATCAATTTTCTGCACTATTGTAAGAACTGCAACCTTGAAACTTATGGATATCATTTCTTATGTCTTTGTCTATGAGTGTATCAAATTTGATTAAACTCGGACCACTCCTTCTATAACCCGGTTTTTTTGATTATTGATATTTATCGGGGGTACCTCGACACAAAACCTAGCTAAGAACACTTGCAGACACTTATAGTACAACTGTGTAAATTTTCAAGAAAGTTGGTTCAGCCATTTTGGAGTCTATAGGCAACAGACACACACATACAAAGTTCCATTTATAAATAAATTTAGATTTAAACAACTGATGTATTTTGATATAGAATTATTAATAATAAAAATAAAAAGTTGAAATCTATAATCAGAAATGATGATTTTCAGAGATTTTACTACACTACCTTTCTCTCTGTAGATTAGTTAACTCATAAAAAGTGGCAATCATATTGCACAAATAAAATGTTTCTCGCGCTTCCTGCCTGTGGAACTCCCTTCCACAAGTCTGCTTTCCCGACAGTTACAATCTCCAGGTGTTTAAATGTAGGGTCAATAGACACCTCCTATCACACTAACTCCCAACTATTCTCACAACACTCTCATCTACCCAACCCTCATTCTCGGTATCCTTACCCGCCTATCACCCACCCTCTGTCATTTCCTATATTTAATCAGCCTTTATCCACTCTATGTAGCCCCCTGCACAGTAGTGGCAGTGACATGCCTTGCTCGGGGTGAAACGCTTATAAAAAAAAAAAAAAAAAAAAAGCTTTCTATATAAACTTGACTAGTCATGAAAGGAACAGATTTTATCAGTAGTAATTGTAAGAAACTTGTGAATACTGTTTGAATTAACACACCTTCTGATGATAATTCCAGGTGACATGAAATTTAAAAGAATCTCTTTTCCCTTAATGACTTTCAAATCAAAAGGACATTCTTCTTTCTCCTGTTAGACCTCAGCTACAGACACAGAAGGTTGCTTTGAACTCAACATGTTTCATTTTCTTTTCTCATTTTTCTTTTTGTAATATGTCATATCAATATATACTCCTGGTCAAAATCTTAAGACCAGGTACAAAAGGGTTAAAAAGATATATAAAATACTGTTACTTCAATCAAAATATTTTTGGAACCATTTACATTTAATTAGAAAATATAGTTAATCAACAAACAATCAACAAATAAGTTAAAATTTAAGCTTTTAATTAATTTAGACTTTGAAAAAGTATGTTTTTGGTTGGTCATAAAGATAAGATCATGTGTAAAAAACCAAATCACTGGACAAAAATTTTAGAATGCTCATAGCTTCAGGCATCTATTAATTCATTTCCAGTATTAAATTTCAAATTTTATAATGGCTAAGAGTAGAATTTTAAAGTTTGAACAGGGCAGGATTGTTGAACTTCAAAGATGTGGTCTTTTGCAACAAGCCATTGTAAATAAAACTGGCCATAGCAAAACTGTTACTGCTAACTTCAGGAAAAATATGAATGCATATGCTACTAAAAAAAATCAAGTAGTCAACCCAATATAATCTCACTATCTCTAGACAGAGGCTTTAGGTGAGAAGTTAAGAAAGATTCAAGCCTAACATAAAATCAGATTAAAGTGAATACAGATGCTGAATGCTGATCTCAAATAACTTGACAGGATTTGAATAAGAAAGAGTTTAAGAATGTGAAATGGCTGCAGAGTCCTCACCTTCTTCCTTGCCATAAAACCTCCTGTTTACATTTTGCTTCTGATTATCAAACTTGAGATGTGGTTAAATGGAAGAAAGAGTTATTTTCAGATGAAAAAAAATTCAATCTCGATGGCCAAGTGGTTTTCAGTGTTACTGGCATGCAAAAGATGTCCCAAAAGAATTTTTCTCAACATGACATAGTAGATCAATTATGGTCTTGGGTTTATTTTCATACAATGGAACTCTTGAGTTATATGAAGTAAAAGATTGTCAAGCAACTAGTTACATTGACATGTTAAGAAAGGCATTGTTAATTACTGAAGGGCCTTGTCTATGTGGAGAAAACTGAATTTTCTCGCAGGACAATGGTGCAATCCACAATACTTGAAGGTCAAAGGAGTATTTTCTGGAAAACAACATTCAACTTTTGAGCAGTTCACTGTACTCTCTAAATCTAAACCCAATCGAGAATGTTTGGGGATGGATGGCAAAGAGTGTTTATAAACATGGATCACAATTTGAAACTGTGGCTGCTCTACATGCTGCAGTTAATGCATCCGTGGTGAGCATTGCAATCATCCTCATGCGGAAGTTATTAATGTACATACCAAAGCAAATATTTGAAGTAATTAAAAAAAACGAAGGATATATTGAATATTAAATTGTTGTTGTGACTTATTTATTCTGTATTTTTTTTTTTATTTACATGGTCTTATCTTTATGATGAACCAAAAAAAAATCTTTTTTTCAATATTTGTTTAATCAATTGAAAGCTTAAAATTTTCACTTGTTTGTTAATGGACTACATTTTCTCATTAAATGTATATGTTTTGCAAATATATTTTGATTAAAGCAAGAGTATTTTATATATCTAACTCTTTTGTATCTGGCCATAAGATTTTGTTATCTGTTAATATTTATTTAAATACCATGTCTTGTATTTATTTATTTTTCTCAGACTCACACAAGTCAGTCAATATTGTTTTCAGATCAAATGTACCAGGAGCATTAAAAAATCAAAATATTGAGTCCTATAACAATGCTACTACACCTATTACACATTCACAACAATGGCATCACCAATAGGATGCCTGTTAGTGCTAGAGTAATTTGATAGGGTGAAGATGCTTTGATACAAGTACTAAAACCAATAAGTTAAAAGACAGTAAAGTTAAAGTGAGAGAAAATGAGTTAAAGGATTGTTTTTTTTTATGTTGACTACAGGATTTGAAACAGAAAAGTTCCAATAATGGCCTATCCCCAAAAATTAAAAGACAACTTTTAAAAAAAATAAATTAAGGATTATACAGTAAAAAAAAAGATTGGTTATGGCAAAATTTATATTTCTGAAATAAGAACCAGGTGAATTAGTCCTTACACAGCTACATCAACTAGCTGGTACTGTAATTTTGAAAAACTTGAAAATGGAGAACAGATCATAGGAGATGAGTTTACACACATAAGAATTATTGAGGAATTACACAATGAAATACAAAAGGGTTGGGCAACTTCAATTAAGAAACAAATCTTTGAATTTTTCCTGGAAATTTATAGAAGAGCTGGAAATGATTGAGAAATTCAACAAGTTTGAAAATTGACAGGAAGATTTAGAAATTGCCAATACATGCTTCTTAAAGAAAACAAAAGACATGCCAATATTGTGGGTATAAACACAAGAGGAAGAAAGACAGGTGCCTAGTGTTTAGAAAGACATGTAGAAAATGTGAGAAAAAAAACAAAAAACTTCCACACTGTATGCAGCATGAAAAAGAAAGATATTGAGTGTATCAATCAGAAGCGATACAGAGATGAAAGTGAGAGAAACATTTCTGTTAAATGAAAAACCAAAGAACTTTTAATGGTAATTAAAAAAACATTTCAATTTTGACATGCAAATGGATACTGGCAACAAAGCAACACTCATTTGCAGAAATTTTGGGAAACAATGAGGAATGCAAAACTTATATAAAACTTATCTACAGCTTCAACAATTTGATGATTCAGTTATACAAACACTAGGATGTTTTGAAGGATCCATTGAATTAGATAAAAGATTTTAAATAATATTCATAATTGCTGTGGCCTGTAATAATCATCATAGACTTGTTGGAAATTATGTCAATCATCAATCATTTGCTCCACATTTTGCAGATTGTGCATCAACATAAGATATTCTTCTCCACAAGAATTAGTTGGGAACAGCTGAGTTAAGATGGTGGAGAGAAATTCTGGTCTACAAGTGAATATTGTCTAACCAGATTTTTGTTGGTTCACCTCTGTTTCTTTTTGTTATGTTGAAGTACACCTGTAATGGACTCTCCCTCCTATATTAATAAGAGTTAACAGGAAGTTAACCTGAGAAGTTCTTGGAAAGTTCATAAGAGTTCTTAGAAGTTCTAGAGAGTTCTTTAAAGTTCTATTGGAGTTCAGTAGAGCTACTAGGCAGTTGATATTAGTTGGCAGTTAGCTGAATACTAAGGAGTCAGCTTTCAGTAGAAGATTACCAAGTTCCTAACATTTAGGGTGCGTTAAATCGATTAGCAATCAACATAGAACGGTTATAACTTTCAGTGCAAAAACTACTTCACAACACTTTTGCTTACTGTCTTTTCCTCTACACATCTGACATTGCAGGTTGCTCTCTTGATGTGTCCAAACAGTTTAAGTACCTTCCATTTAACAAATGATGCGATTGGTTCAAGCTTGGTTGTGTTCAATAGATTGTTGATGGTGATGTGATCCAAGGCATTTATTTTTCAACCATATTATATGGTTTTGAAAGGTTGATAGGTTTTGCAATGCTCTTACTGTTTAGTTCACACATTACAGTTCATAAAGTACAACAGTTAGGATGTATGTGTCATAAATCTTTTTTCAGATCATAAGACCCATTTGGATGTCAATACATCTTTGTGTTTGTTGAAACCATGTAATGATGTACTGCAGCTAAGGAACTGTGGGACTCGTGTGTATTTCTACACATTTCACTCACATTCACGCATTTACATACATTCTCATATTGTGTATTACACCTAAGAAATACTTCTGTCTTGCGTATTTTTCATTCTCAAAACACACAGCTTTCACATGCTATTCCTTTGCTTTCCTGTGCTTTGCAAGTATTATAAAAGCAGGGACATGTGGTTTTTTTTTTATAATCATATCACATTGAGCAAGGCATATTACTGCCACTGTTTTTCAGGGAGTTACATAGGAGGAAAGTTATGAGAAAGAGTGACAGGCTATAGGAGGTGTCAGGAAGTGGGGATGAGAATACTGATGAGAGTGGAGTGGATGGAGAAAGGAGCATGAGAGAGAGGATGCAAGTTAGTGAGATAGGAGATGACTATTGACTTTACATTTAAATTCTTGAAGATTGTAGCTGCCCGGAAAGCAACTAAATGGAAGGGAATTCCACAGGCAGGAATTACAATCCAGTCTGGCTTCCACTTTTGACCGGTGAAGTGGAAGTTATGTGCAGCAGACCCCAACTCAAGCCTAACCTCTGCTATCTAATACAACAGAGAAGCTTTTGTCTCACATACACATTGCACTAATTGCAGGTAGCAATTAGTTGCTAGTTTATTTCAAATGCACACACACACACAAATTCTAATTCAAGAAACTGTATGTATTTCTCTATGAACATTTTAATAGATTCAACATGACTTTCTCTTTCATTGATGTATTGTAAGAGAAACAACTACCTTCACTGTTGCATGCTTAATCTACTCTATGTATTCTATTGTTAATAATACATGTTCATTGTTGTTTACCTAAGTATCTTTGTCATATTTCCAATGCCATTTACACGAGGAATGAATCTTAATAATAAATATGTTTGCGGATACCCCAGTATCCACAACAGAACTATTGTTTTATGATAACTTTAGTCAAGACATATAAACGCTGTAACTTGGGTGATTTGATGATTGTAAATTGTGAGCTGAAGCTGGGTGTTTCTTTTGTCTTTTATCATGTACTTAGTCTGAAAAATGTTTATTTGCTGTCCTGCTTCAAGTTCATGACTGGAGAGTACATTAAGAAAATGGTGAAGATCTGTTCTTGAGTTTCTCATGATGGCCAGATCATCCGCATAGCTAAGATTAGAAAGAATTATCTCACCTATATGACACCTGGATTTGCACTCTTTTTCAGTTTGAAGGATAACACTTGCAACAATAATGCAACAAGTTCTGAGGGAATATCTCCCTATTTCACTCCCTTTGGGATATCGATATAATACACTACTCTGTCTTGATAGTTGCCATAGAGTAAGTGTAAGCTTCTTTGAGTAGGTTAACGTACTTCTTGTTGATTAATATTTTTGATCAGTTATTGTTATCATCTTGATAGTTTGATGCTATCAAATGCTTTGGTGAAATCAATGAAGATGATATTGTAGTGTAGGAAGATGGTTAATGTTTCTTTGATTCAGCCTTGTGTCAGACATAACTGAACTCTCTACAGCTTACAAGTTTTATGCAGAATTTATCTTCATCAGAATTATCAGAAAGTTGGTTGTCAGTTGGAATGTGTGGATTAGTGTAGAAGAGTGGAATAATAAAATATACATTTTGCATTTTAGAATAGAAATGTATTAAAGGCAAAGACTAACATAAGTTGTAGGAGTTAATGTGCAATTAGAAACGTTATTAAGAGGTTAAGAGTAGAGTTCATACAAAATGTTCGTAGTAGTAATTGTTTAAAGAGATGAGGAGAAAAAGAGAGAGGACAATGTTGAAGTTGAAAGTTACATTTTAAGATGTTTGTTTAGCTGCTCCCATCTCTCTCTCTGACTGACTGACATTGATGAAGTACTTTTATTGTAATCTAGATTTTTTGCACTTACTTGTGAAATCCTTTTTGATCTTGCAAGTTGCTCCCATTTGTCAAAAATCGTTTTAACACCTACTTGTGAATTCTGGGTTTGACTTGACTTTTTAGTTAAGCACATGGTCAATCCTTTTCCTATTTGAGAAAACCAGGATTTCACACTTTGTTGTGAATTTTTTGTAAAAGTGAAGAAGAGAATTGATTTTAATTAATTTCTTATCTGCCTCAACATGAACAGAGTTGTTGAATTCTATTGACTTCTCAGTTTGTTCAGTAGTGCTTCTCCCAGGCTTGTATCCAGCTTGTGTATCAGGGAATGATAATTACAGATCTGACTTTGCTTGTCATGAAATTATGTACTCAAACTTAATATCACAAAATTAATTAATCCTGTGAATACTGAAGAAACTGGCATTCTAAAATAATTACAAGGCAAAGCTCAAGTTAAATGAAAACTACTTGTTGCTACCAAGCTAGAAAGTTACCAGTACAGTTAGTCCTATTAGTACTAGTCACACTATGAAGAACGTTTTTTCAAAAGGTTTCTTTTTTTTTTTTTTTAATCATATCACCCCAAGCAAGGCGGTAACGCCACTGATGTGCAGGGGGCTACATAAGAGTGAGAAGATTAGAAAAGAGAAAAACAGGAAACCGCATCCTAAACAGGAAACAAGGGATGAGCCTCTTCACCTGTTCAATAGACGTGGGTGGAGTGTGAACCGGGCGATAGTTTAGTGTATCTACTCCAATTGAAAAAACAGTGAGAAGATTAGAAAAGAAAAACCGGAAACCGCATCCTAAACAGGAAACAAGGGATAAGCCACTTCACCTGTTCAATAGACGTGGGTGGAGTGTGAACCGGGCGATAGTTTAGTGTATCTACTCCAATTGAAAAAACAGTAAGAAGATTAGAAAAGAAAAACCGGAAACCGTGGTGATTATATAGTGGGAGTTAACCATAAAGTTTGCTTAGATTCATACCCAATTCTGAATATTGAATTAGCCTTACATTCATTAGCAAGAATGAAAATCTTCATGAAATAAGTGATGATAATCAATACATTCATGGGGGTTTACTGAAATGGACAAGAATGTAATACATAATAAAAATGCTATTTTTCTAAGAACCATAGAACAAGTGATTTGTGATTATAGAGAAAATGATGTCTGCTTCAAGATAACATTTGCATAGAGACCAGAAATGTAATAGAACTAAAAAAAAAAAAAATAAAGGTGAAATTGTGTTGAGTATATTAAAAAATGTATTAAGAAAATGAACAAAAAATGTATGCAACTGCCATGAAATATTATTTTTAGGATATTCCATGTCAAAAGAGGGTGTGTCTCCAGATCATACACTGAAAGTATCAGTACCAGAAAATGAATTGGAATCCTATTTGGGATTAGTACACATTTTATTTTTTTATCTTTTTGTTATTTGCAAGTATCAGTCTTATGTTAATATCCCTGTGTCCTGTATTAGTTAAAATGGTTGTCTTGTATCAAATTAATTAAAATCAACCTTCTCCACTTTTACAAAAATTCACAATGACATCTGAAATTCTGGTTTTCCCAAATAGAAAAAGGATTGACCATCTGCTTAACTAAAAAGAAACCAGATTTTGCAAGTAGGTGTTAAAATGGGAGCAACTAGTAAGACTTAGAAAGACTTGATGATCAAGTGCAAAATTCAAAAAGACTATATAAATGACCTCTGTCAAGAGTTAGAGAGATGGAAGCAGTGAGAAAGACAACACTAAAATGTAACTTTCAACTTCAAGTGACCAGGACATTGTCCTCTTTCTCTTTATCTATTTCAACAATTACTACTAGAACATTTTGTACAAACTCTACCCTTAACCTCTTAATAATGTTTCTAATTGAACATTAACTTCTACAATGTATGTTATTCCTCACTTTAATAAATTTCTATTTTAAAATGCAAAATGTATATTTTGTTCTTACACTATTCCACACAATTCCACATATTTTAACCTGCCGACAACCAACCTTCTGATGATTATAACTCTGCATAAAACTTGCAAGCTGTAGGAAGTTCGGTTATGTCTGTTACAAGGCCGAACCAAAGAAACATTAACCAGCTCTCTACGGCTACAATCTCATTTTTCGTGTTGGTTAATATGGTAGCCCTGTGCTCTGTATTGCTTTTATGGTACTATTGTTAAAAGGATGGTATTTGTTGTGGGTACTATGCTTTTCTTGGTTACAAATTTTTAAGGAAACTCCCTAAATTATATTTGTCTGTATATCGAAGATGAGGTATTTGCATAGTTCAGATTTCCTCATCTTTATTGCCATGTACACAACATTTGGACCATTTTACACTTGAACCTTTAAAAGATGACTGGAATTTTGAACCAAACCCTTTATTTTGATGATTGGGGTAAATTGTTCTCATTACATGAGTCATGCTACTTCCAGATGTTTTAGTTATCTCCATTTAATTCAGCTAAGTTTTGTTTGCCACTACTGCTGCCAGCTATTGAACTCACAACTCTTTGGATTCACTGTATTCAACCACTGGGCCATGTGTCCTTGAGGACACATTCAGTGTGTAAATTTTTGGGACTTATAAACCTAATATCTCCAAAATCTTTTTACCAGAGCTCGTATTACAATCTTGGATTTTGTAATTGGTTTTCTCTAGCACTTCAATTACTGGTTCCCATATTGTATTTATTTCTTTGCTTGGCCCATTTAGGAGATTTTTGTGGTCTAGAAAATGCACCAATTCCTTAGGTTTTTGTATTTTCCAGTAATGTTCTGTAACTATTAATTCAACATAATCTCTTGGAGGTGATGATTTCTATTTTCTCTATGCCTGATTTTTCTATTTCCCCTCATGGTACAGTCTTGTGGCGTTCTTGTAGCCTTAACTTAATATGCGAGGCCACAAACAAAGACATGCTCATGCTAACAAGTAATATTGCTATCTGCTGTACCTAATAATATTGCAGATGTAGAACATAAATTTGGAGAGAAAGTCATGTGAGATGAGACACAATCAGGAAATAAGATGAAACAATTCCGTGTGAGTTATGCAGAAAACAATGACAAATAAGAAAGAAATATACAAGTGTGGATGTGTATAAAATGTCTAACGCATCACTCAATAAGTCCTGAGCTTGGCATATAGAAGGCACCACTAAAAAAAAATCATCTCATTTTTATGAAGTATTAACCTTCAAATGACATGTGACAAAATTTGTGCCCAATCGGATTATTAGTTTACAAATTATAATTAATGGAAATTACTGTCACAAATTTTCAAAAACAATGAAAAAATTTGAATTTTGTGTGTTGATAACTCATTGCTTTTCAATGAGAAAATTACTGTTCAAGCAAAGCAATGGCTTGCTAAGTATTATTTGGACTTTGCTTTGTTGGAAACAAAGGATAAGAGTAGGTATGCTGACTTTAAACTTGGTTGTACAAACACAAATGATGCAGAATGCTCAGGTCGCCTACAAGCGATAGTTGTCCTGGAAAACACCCCAAAAATCCACAAACTCCTTTTGGCCAATCATATATTGAAGTTGTGTGAGATAGCAGAGGATTTAAACATATCAGAAGGCAGTGTATTCATCAATTTGCATGAACATTTGTTAGTGAGAAAGCTGTGTGCAAAGTGGGTGCTGTGTTTGCTCATAGTCGATCAAAAACAACAATGTGCTGATGATTCAGAGCATTGCTTTCAACTGTTTCAATGTAACAAGGAGTTTTTGCATAAATATGTGACAATGGATAAAACATGGATCCACCACTTCACTTCGGAGTCAAATCAGCAGTCAGCTGAGTGGACAGCAGCAGGTAAAAGCTGTTCAAAGTGATCAAAAACACAAACATCAGCAGGCAAAGCTTTGGTCTCTGTATTTTGAGTTATACATGGTATTTTATCGTTGATTACCTTGAGAAAGGAAAAACCATCTATCATAAATATTATATAACATTATTAGTGCATTTGAAGGAAGAAATTGCTAAAAAACGGCCACAAATGAAGAAGAAAAAAGTTATCTTTCACTAAGACAATGCACCGTGTCACAATTTTTCACAATGATGGCAAAACTACATGAACTGCACTTTGAATTGCTTCTGCATTCATCCTATTCTTCAGATCTGGCCCCCAGTAAAGTCATATCGGAAACTGAGATGTATTTTGAGGCCAAAGACAAATTGTTCCACAAAAAAAGCATTGAATTGTTAGAGAAAGGTTGGAATCAGTGTATCACTCTAGAAGGGGACTATGTTAATAAATAAAGTTGAATTTTGCCTAAAAGTTGTTGTTTTATTAGTTAGGCCCAGGATTTATTGAGTGATGTCTTATACCTAAAATGTTGGATTCTTCAGAAATATATTCTGGTTGTGGAGGTTGTATTTTGGGAGAAATTAACATCTTTCTACAATAATGAACCAATGAAAAAAAGCTGAGCCTGATGACCAGAGAGAGAGAGAAAAAAGTAGAAAAGGGCTGACTGTTATTTTTTTTTTTATATATACATACCCATGAGTGATTTCCATTGGTTCTGCAGCAATCCTAATGTAGTTTTTCCATCAAAATAAGTGACAGATACAGATTTTAATTTCAGCTAAATTCCAACAATTTAAATCTACTAAAATTATTGGTGTATGAAGAATGTATCATCCAGCATCATTTATAGATTGGGAACTGCATGCATCTTCAAATGCAATACCATCACATTCCAGGAATACGCTGATCACCAGGGAGCTTGCGTCAACTTATTCATTGATGTCCTGCTCACTCAAACATCATTGGCCTTGCAAAAGAACACTATGCTTGACTCTGGTGATCCTCTCATGAATCATTTGATGAAGCAAGACATTTTTGGTGACGTCATCCCAGCCTTAGAGTCATGGCATTAGCCCTTCACTTTATTATTCCCCCTCCCGCCTTAAGCTATCCACACTGGCAAGTGTCTAATCAATTTCCCCACACAGAGAGAAAATTGACATGCTGCATCACAATCTCAGGGACACTTGGAATTGCACTCCCTTACTTCACCCTCAAAGTGCCATGCACCCCTCAGACCTCCAAACTGAGTATTCATGTACCATCCTTGAGACGCTTTGGGTCTTTGCTTTCCAGCCTGATTTGGGATAAATGCTGCCTCTCCTGCTCTGTGGGTGCCACAGTGTTGTTGATTTACACATCAACAATATATGTGGATGTCTCCTGCTGAATGGTCTCTAGATAACACAGCCTCTGCAACTGGCTGTATAATGAATAAAAAAAAATTTAAATACCTGGGAAGAGTTATAACATAAGACAGAAAATGCGACACAGAGATCCAAAGGCAAATTGACATAACAAAGGAAGCATTCCAGAAGTTGAGTAAAGTATTAAGAAACAGGACAATTTCGCTAGAAACAAAGAAGAGAGTACTGGATTGCTATGTGATGTCAGTTCTTTAATATGGCAGTGAATGCTGGACAATATCATCAAAGATGAAGAAAAAACTTGAAGCAACTGAAATGTTTCTACAGAAGGATGCTGCGAATATCATGGGTCGAGCATGTGAGCAATGATGAGGTCTTGGAAATGATGGAAACGAAAAGAAAATTAATACTGAGCATCAGGAAAAGTCAGCTGAAGTTCCAGTGACATGCAATGAGGAAAGAAGGACTGGAGAACTTGATACTGTCAGGCCAGATAGAGGGAAAAAGAGACAGGGGAAAGCAACGGATAACATATTTGAAGGACCTAATCAGGTGGATGATGGGACGAGGATTGCGTGGTGTAACAGGAGAAGGTTTGCTAAGAGCCACCAGGGATAGGGAGACGTGGAAAGCCATGATCACCTACGTTCTGAAGAGACAGGGCACATAGAAGAAGATAAATGAATGATACCTCATTAAGTCCAAATTCTTTGCAGAAACCATAGCAATGCATGTCATCATTGAAAATATAAAACAACAGAACTAAAATAACAGGCCTATTAATAAAGAGATCAATCCAATATATGAATAAAAAGTGTCTTTACTGGAAATAAAAATTAACGACATGGACACTGAGCTGTGTTGGAGGAAGGTATTCTGTGATACATACTGAATAGAGGCAGGCTGATGCTAATCCCACAGACACACACACATTGTTAAAATATATATCTGTAGTAGTGCTATTTATCATTTAATCAGATGATGAGATAAAGAAAGATATAACTTTGAGGCTGAAACATAATTATCATCAATCCAGTACTATTCTAAAATAATATCACATCGTCCTACCCAAACAGTGTTAGTCTCCTCCTGGATTTGGATATTTGGCAATGTAATTTTCCTTAAGTAATTAATCCCTAAGAACCACAGAAATTTCCTGATTGAAATAGTTATAAAATAGTGACAGCAAAAGCTGAAGCTAGATGCATATTGATTAAAATGATTCAGTCAGAAATATTTGTTTATGTTGTAGGGTCTCCCTTTTTTCCAGGATAATAGACTCGTCTGGAGTATACATATACTCCTGCATAGAAGTAAGACATCATCAGACATTAAGAGATCTGCAAGACATCGTCAGTAGTTCATAGTAGCTCTGAGCTTCACTCTTCAGAATATTGTTGCACAGCACCTGTCAGCTTCCGATGTGGACATAGTAATTCTACTACAGCTTCACTTCAGAGACATTGAATATATCTGTCTTACTAACTGTATTCCTAGATTACTAATCTGCATTCAAGTTTGTATTCTTTACAATTAATATACTTATTTTCTATCTCAAATTCTGTTTACTGTTCCTTTATTTTATGCGGTTCCCATTCCTGGGGTCCACAACAGTTTATATGTACAATTTTAAAAGCAGTGACAAATATAAATAAAACGTTTATATCAATTTTTTTTTGGATGATTTTTTTCATGAAGGTCCATTATTTACAACTCCATGTAATCCTAAGAAATATATCAGAAATTTAAAAAAGAAATGAAAACCTTTTATTTTTTTTTTTCCAAAATGATTAGTTTAAATATAGGATACTAAAGATGACTCGTGGAAGTAACTTACTTTGGTCAGAAGTACAAGAGCATGGCTTTCAATTGCAACTTTGATGGTGTTGCAAGTATCAATATGAATCTCTTCAAGCTCCTGAAAGTAAAAAAAAAAAAAAATTATTCATTACACTTATTGTCAATATTACTGAACTTATAATTAATCAATATAAAACTGCATCAACAAAATCATACAATAATGAAGATGTGATTATATTATAAATATCATAATATCCAACAGTATAAGTGAAAAATTTTCAAAATTAAAAAATAAATCAAATCCAAATTGTGGCCCACTTTTTATTTTTTAATTTGATGCAAACTGTTTAATAATCAGATAAAACTGGCATGCCAAACTTTTATCCCACTTTGGTAAATTAATTACATTCATTAAATTTCCCTCCAAATTGAGAGTGATTAACAGCATTTCTCAGTACATATTATGATCTTTGAGGGTCAGAAAACAAGTTACTGCATTTTTTTAATACAGTATGGTGGTTGATAAAGCATCTTAAGCATCATGATTCTGAAAAAAAAATTATGCAAAAATATTCCCCCACCTCCGAAAATTTAACCTTTTAACAATTTAAATTAAAAAGAAATTTTTCTTTGCAGAAAATGATCTTCAATATTGCAGAAAGTACAAAATATGAAAGTATAGATTTAGCAATTAGTGTTGTAGCTTTTGGTTCAACTAATTGCTTCAGTTTGAAATGGTGTTGAATGGAACAAGGTTAAAATTTTCTCATTAGCAATTTTTCTCATTAATTTTTTGCAGTAAGCACAAAGATCTTTCATGGTTTTCAAGAAAGCTTCTGTTTATTCAGTTCCCAACACAATGGTTCAATTATATTAAAATCAAGATTTTGTGCTGGTAAATTTTCTACAAGTTGAACATCTACCGTCACAAGAATACTTTTTGTTGCACATTATCTGTGGCAAGGGGTACTGTCATGCTGAAAAATATATTAATCTATATAGTCAGGAAGAGGACACCTTTGGATATGTGGGCATGTCTGAAGAAAGAAACTGAATATTGGTTAGAGAGAGTACTGCTGATCATCAAGTGCCAAGGTAATGTTTTTTTTACTCAGCATGTGTTGTGCTTAAAAACAGTGTACCATATTCTTGAATGTTATAAACTCTAGATGGCTATCATGCTTCAAGCTATTCTATCTAATTCCTTGTGGTTTTCTGGTTTTTTTAGTTGTCTTATTGTATATAAAATTTTAATAATTTAACCATGACTTCTCAAGAAATAAGTTCTTTAACAATAAGTGAACAGCTTCAGTTTTTACAGTTGTCTCTCCATGAGAAAGCAACAGTTAAAAAAGAGGTTATTCAACACCTGATATTTGAATATCTCAGCCAGAAATAAACAACACAAAGAGATGTATTCAAAGCTTTAATTCTAAATAGTGTCAACAGAAAAGTTGTCTCTCTGACTGTAAAGTGAAAATTGCATTGCTTTGCTTCCTGTTTTTACTTTTTAGAGGAGATGACTCATAGACAAAAGATAGTTTTAGAAATATAAACAAAATGAAAGAAAAAGCTGAAAAACATTAAGTCAAAGAAGTATATTGAAAATGTGGTTTCACTGTCATTTCTAGCAAATGTAAATGTTAAGGAAAAACTTAGTGAAGCATAGAGACTTTCTGTCAATGAGCAAAACCATGAAATTTTAGCCAAAGTAATAGATTGTATTTTAATATGAGAACCTAAAAAATAAATAAATAAACAAATAATAAAGTTTAAAATTTATTTTTAAAAATAAAAAATCTGCATTTTGTGTAAACTTTGAAACTTTCTTACATGGACATGACAAAAAATATCCAGGGTAAATTGAAAGTTTAATAAATATCACATTTAAAATAGATCCAGATTTGAAGAACCACTTAGAAACCAGTACATTTTCAAAAGTGTTTCTAAAATTATTCAGAATAAAATACTTGACTGCCTGCTACAAATATATTTGAGATATAGACATAAATTAAGGAATCTTCATTTGCAACTGTCATGGCTGATGAGATAACATGTTTTAGAATACTTAAATGTTCTATGGTACATGTTCAATGAATAATTATTTGAGTGTTTTAGGGGATTCTTTATTCTAGAAAATCAAGCTTCAGATGGCATATCAAAATGTATTCTAGAAATATTCAAGGAAATAGACAAAAACTGATAGGTGAGACATTTGATAGTGCAAATATCATGAAACTCAAAAAAGGAGAAATTCCAACAAGAATAAAAGCAGTTTATAGTAGTGCACATCGACTTAATAATGAGAAATGCAGCAAGTATTACATGGAACACAAGAATATTTTTTCTAACATTTTGCCACAAAGTGTATCCATTCTCAAGAAACGTATGGACATCACCATTCCACATCCATCCTCTATAAGGTGAAACTTTAACAAACGAACAGTGAACAGAGCTTATGAAAATTTGCAACTTGCAATTGAAAAAGTTACCTTACTGAGATTCAGATAATATCAAATGCAAACTAAACCATTGCATAAGCAAAAAGAAATTTTACAATGCCTGAATGATGATACTGTTTTGTTTAGAGATTTTTCATCCAATTATGATTACTGTTGAAGTAATTTACAATCAAATAGAATTTTGAGAAATTAATGTCTTTAAAGTTAATGAATATATAACAGATTTCAAAACTGCTATTTTAGAAATAAAAAATTTGAAGTACTCCCATTTCTTCCCACTACCATCTTCAGGAATTAAATGCACATATAGACACAAAGATGCGTACTAGAATCCAAAAACTTTTGAGAGTTATCTGATTAATGTAAAGTAAGCAATACAGAATTCAAAGTACCAAAACATTGTACCTCATTACTCATTTCCAAAGAATTTCTGATGAAGGTTAAATAAAAGACATGTTAAATTTAAAAACATTTATTTGTTCCTTATTTTATGAAATATAATATATCAAGTTATATAAAATCTTTATCATGAGCTTTGCATTCATATGGAGATAAAAATTTTAATTTTAGAGACATGAAATTGAAATAAAATTTTTTTCAGTATTTTAATAACCTTGATAAATAAGAAATGATGTCAATGAATTTGTTGTGCTTGTTTTTATACGAGTTATGTGACATGAATGTCAACACATCTACAAACAAGGCAATCTTTATTGAAAGTAAATATTTAGGTTCTCTTTATATAACAAAGGGATAATTCTTCAAAGTTGGTCAACACCTAATCACATATCTCAAAACTTCATTTTATATATATATACATACACTACGGACCATAAATTTGGGACCACTTAGATTTATTCTCTAAGAAAAAGAAATAAATTTTATGTCTCAGAAGAAGAAATATAGATATATTTCATATTAACATAGAGTAATTTCAAATTTAATTAAAGTTAATATTTTCTTTTCATCAAAGAAACCACCACAAGCCTTTATTATTGGCATTCTTTCTAATAACTTATAAAAATAAGTTGGTAAAAGTGTGTTGCACACTTTCTTCTAGTGAGTGCAGAACCAGGGATCGAACCACAGACCGTTGGATTTCAATTCAACGCTCTCCCTGCTGGCTTCTTGCTACGCCTCTTCCTCTTCCTACTCCACTTTCCTCCTTCCACCTTTTCACTGCGTCTGTCTCTCTGCGTCAGCTTCTCGCCAAGAAATTGACGCCACTTTAAGCCCAGCAGAATGAAGTTAGTCTCTTAACAGTAGTAACAGATTCTGGATGTTGCTGAGTAGAATTCATTTCAATTGTTAATTCTGGAGTGGTTTTTCTTCTATTCTTCTTGCTAGATATGATCAAGTGCCTATCCTCTACAATAGATGTTACTCTGGGCCTACCAGATCTTTTTCTGTCAATATTTAACTCAGTTTCATGAAGTGGTTGAAGGCAATAATGCACACCATTTTTTGATAGGCTTAATTTTTAGCAATAACACGTTCAGAATATCTTTCTTTCAAAAGAATTTCAACCTGAGCTCTTTTTATCAATATTATTTCTTCCTTGCCATTTATACTGTAGTAATATGGTTTACAAAAATAAATTATACTGTAATTATAATATCTGAATAAAACTGAATTTTCGGCAAAAACTTGATCACAATAAGAGGAGTCAAGTATCAAACTGAGTAAATGTATACTTTTAAGTTGAAAAGCCGTCTCAGAGTCTATAGGTAACAGATACACACACAGACACACAAAGTTTCATTTATAAATAAGTTTAGATACATTTACTTGGATAATTTTGTAGTGACATGAATTTGATGATATACTATTCCTACAAGTTCATGATTAATACTTTAATCCTCCAGGCTATTATCTCATGGAGATTATCCAAACTGGCAGGCATCTGAAGAAGGCTGGAGAGCACAATGACTGAAATGTTTTGATAATAGCAACAAAGATGAGGATATTAGTCTGATGGTAAATAACGTAAATAAGAATACACTATGTCGTGTTTATGCTCAAGTCAAATGGTTGATTTACAAGGGTTGGACAAAATAATGGAAACACATTGAAATTTTAAACAAATTTATTTCAATATGAGGTAGGAGCACCTTCAGCAGTAATTACATGAATTCTGCATTGGATTGACTTGTACAAAGTTTAAATTACTTTCAGAGGTATTTTTATTCATTCTTCAGTTAAAAGAGTCTCCAATTCTTTTAATGCTGATGATGGGGGATATCAACTCCTCACTTGTTTTTCTAAATGGAATCATAAATGTTTAATGATGTTGAGATCTGGGGACTGCGGTGGCCAGATAAGATGTTCTACTTCACTAGAATGTTCCTTGTGCTATTCAACTAGAACTTTAGCAGTATGAATGGGTGTGTGGTGAGTATGAAATGAAAGCAACTCTCTTCTCTTCACTGTTTACAAATTCATGAGCTGGTGCAAAAATCTTTTTGACCAATAAAAACAAAGGATTGACTCCATACTGAAGACAAATTTTGCAAGCCTATGTGAGAAGATTTTCTAGCCAATGAAAAGGGATCAATTTACAAAGATGAGGGAAATTAACAAGCCAGTGTCAAAACATTCTTTGATATAAATAGAGAAAGGATGTTAAATCAGTCAGGTGGAAGTGGAAATCAAATAGGACACCACCACAATGTAAAAGAGAAATTTTAAAACACTGAACCAGACATAACGTCATGTCAACATACACTCTTTTTCATCCTTCTCATATGCTATTTTCCTTTATCTCTTCTTCATCCTCACCTTCTTGTCATCAACAAGACTCCTAAAATTAATGTCAATAAGTACAATTTTTCTTTATCGTTTTTTCTTCCTCTTCACTTACTTGTCATCCACAAACTGAAAGAAGGAACAAAGACTTCACTACTACCCTGTTGGTACATCACTCAGTAAAAACATGGACTTCTTTTTCCACACACATATTTTACTAGAACAAACACTTAATTCTTTAAACTTTTTACTACTATTCTCTTAGAATATTTTCAGTTAATAATTTAATTCCTACAAAATTGATGTTATGCTGTTCTATAAATATATTTCCACTTATTTACACAAATGAAACTTTTATTCTTTGCAACCTTCTGATAATCTTAAATTGTGGAGGAGTTTGGTTATATTTGGCACAAGGCCAATTTAATAAACATTATGGAGCTCCCTATTCGAGGTGCATTATCATCCTGAAAGATGGCATTTCCCTTTGGAAACAGTTTCTTAACCATAGGATGAAGTTGATCTCTTAAAACTCATAGTCTTGACTGTTGATTTTAATAAACTTATTTAAATATCATTTGTAAAAAACAATGTTAACAAAAAAAAAAGAAAAAAAAAAGAATTTTACTAATATTAAATTAACAAACATAAAAATAGACTAGCTTTTGACAGCTTAATCAAATTTTTCAAGTTATGCTATTATAATACAAGGTATTACCATTATCTTGTTCACCTTCTTTAGGTCATACCCTCATACAAATCAAATGCTCAACATAGCTTGAGATAAACAGTCAGCATATGCTGTGCTCTCACTAAAGATAAATGGCCTACTTATGCAGTACTCTTTCTTATGTTAAATGGTCACCATAGGTCATTCATACCCAAATTCACAAAAATTCACTTGGTAACTGAGGATAGGAAGCATTCCAGAAGTTGAGTAAGGTATTAAGAAACAGGACAATTTTGCTAGAAACTAGGAAGAGAGTACTGGATTGCTATGTGATATCCGCCCTTCAATATGGCAGTGAATGCTGGACAATACCGTCAAAGATGAAGGAAAAACCTGAAACAACTGAAATGTAGTTCTACAGAAGGATGCTGCGAATATCACAGATCAAGCATGTGAGCAATGATGAGGTCTTGGAAATGATAGAAACGAAAAGGAAATTAATACTGAGAAAGAGACAGCTGAAGTTCCTGGGACACGCAATGAGGAAGGAGGGCCTGGAGAACCTGATGCTAACAGGCCAGATGGGGGGAAAAAGAGACAGGGGAAAGCAACGGATAACATATTTGAAGGACCTAATCAGGTGGATAACAGAACGAGGATTGCATGGTGTAACAGGAAAAGGCGTGCTCAGAGCCACTAGGGATAGGGAAATGGGGAAAGCCATGATAACCTATGTCCTGAAGGGACAGGGCACATAGAAGAACTGAGGATACATTTGGTGTATTCTAAGCCATGCTGACATAAAAATGAAGCAAGCAGTGATATTTTATTAAGTATAATTTAATTCAACTGAACTTAATTTTAAAATGCTAATTTTCTGGAACAATGTTTATAGTATTCTCAATCTGTATCAAGAACAAAGAAAAATAAATTTAGGTTCTTATCAAATCATTGACAAGCAATATTTATTAACAATTGCATAACAGTTTAATGGAAAAAGATCACACATCTTCACATCATACACCTTAAACTGGTCTGAGTAAACAGCATCAAATGTTCAATTATTGACTAGGAAGAGATATTATGGACAATTCTTTTTCTCTTTTAACGTCTTACCTCTTTTTTTTTTATTTGCCATCCAATAATCTTTTTTTATCTCTATTAAATTTTGTTTTGTCCTTTGTTCATAATCCTCTTAATTTTCACTTTTTCATCTTTTCCCTGTAGTTTTCCTATTTTCGTTTCTTCTAAAAGATTTTATCTCTATTCTTGTAGGATATTTGTATAAACTTTAAAAATATGTTTTGATTATTACTCTCCAATGTTAAAATCTAAAATATTTTTTTATTCTACACGTTATTTGCATTATGTCTTCGTCTTTATTGCTTTTATCATAACAATGTCAGGAAAGCAGTTTTTAGCTTTCATCAGATCATATTTGCCAGGTTAGTCTTATATGAAAATCCTCTTAAAAGCCTGTTACTCATTTTTGACAAATTTTTTAATCTTAGTTTTGAAGTGCTAACTTATTCACCAAAGAGGTTATAATCTTGATAGTAATGGAAAAAGAAAATAAATATATTTATCTTCTCTAGTTTTCAATGTCCATCATAGACATTAGTTCATTCATTATATATTGGCAATAAAATTAAAGGAAGGAGTAAAAAAACTCAAAGAAATGGATTTCAACAATGATTTATGCAGATAAACATTTCAAATACAACACTAAAATCTTACTATGATGCAATACATAAATGTGGTTATATATATATATATATATATGTAACCATTTGTAACAAGTGTATATATATATATATATGTCATCCGCAGACAGATCTGTTTTGCTGTATCACAGCTCATCAGTACGGTTAGACTCCAATTGCTTTTAACCCAGGACTGAAACCCAACCGAATTGGTGTCAGTTGGTGAGTCTATCATATAAAACCATTTGTAAGAAGCATATTTATTAATAAATATATATATATTTATATATCAGAAAAATTAAGGCAGACACGTTATTTCCTGGTAAATCGGAAGCATAGGCCTATTTCAGGCAAACCATCATCAGCTTCTGTCTTTATTGTACAAAGGATTTTACATGAATGAGATTCACAAAGACCTAAAAAAAATGAATAAAAATAATGGTCGCTTCCTTAAAAGAGTAAATTTAAGAAAAAATACATCAGTTTGGTGAACACACACACATTCATGCATAAGCATATATATACGCAACATATAATCAGAGGACACATGTAGCGGCGGATGTCAACAAAAGTTCGAAGATACATTCAGCCTGACAGCTGGATTGCAGACCCGTAGATATGAAACATTAAGAAAGTGGGTTAGGTGATAGAAAGAGAGAGAGCGTTAAAAAGAAAGCGTAAATATCTTAAAGCCTAAACAAAAAAGGAAGAAGAGAGGAATAAATTTAAAATAGAAAAAAAAGATGATAGGAGAAAATAAAAATAAATATTATAAATCAATGGTGAAATAAGAAATTGGAGTCTAAAAAAAATTAAAAATATATTTAAGAGATAATAGTTAGTCTGTTGTGATCACAAAATACTCACACTACTATATAAACAAAATTATACTTACTATACAATCAGCAAAACAAATATGATACACTATAAAATTTTAATTTCAAAGTAAGCCTAATTATTCTATTTGAATTTAGTTATTTAAAATTAATTATTTAGTTTAAAAATAAATTTACATATTACGAGTGAAAGGATAAGAAATTGGAATTTTTAAAAAAACCTAAGAAAATTAAACAATTAAGATATAATAGTTAATCAATTCGCTTTAATCATAATTACCACCACACCACTATATAACCAAAATTATACTAATTACTCAGTTAACAATACAAAAATAATAATAATACCATAATGTAGGTAAATTTTTTGGTAAACAGTACAGTTATAATATTGTATAACTTTAGTACTGTAAAAAACATATGTACGCATACAACTCACACACATAAATGCGTACACACATACCCACATACACAGATACATATATGCATACACACATACGAACATATCTATATATATATATATATATATATATATATATATATACACACACTCAAACATCAGCAAAAACTAATATGTAAGCAATACCATAGATATCTAAAAACCCATATATAAAAAAAGAAAGAAAACCTTGACATATATAACAATTGTTTACAATTAAATAATATAAATTCTGTACAATTCAGAGAAATAAATGAGAGGCTATGGATGCTGGAGTAGCTACTGTTTTGGAACTCATGATGTTCAAGTGCTTAGTTTGTTTCTTTTTTTTGTTTCCATTTTTTCCCCTCCGCATTTTTTGAGACGTGTTCAAAGATAAATTCATTGTAATATATATATATATATATATATATATATATATATATGTGTGTGTGTGTGTGTGTGCACGCACACACAGGCATAGCTGTTTTAATAGACAGCAGCTCAGAATGAAAAATTTCCTGTATGAATAACTACATTAATATTTCTTAGGGTTGCAACATTTGCCAAACAGAAATCCAATGGACTGTTCAGATTTAAGTTCAAATGATTTCTAATTTGCACATACTTGAATTGAAATTAAAATATTATTACTTTGGTGGGACAAACTTATATATTTGAATTATTAGAAACCCATTTGAATGGAAAATTTGAACAGGGTATTCTGTATTTCTATTTGGAAAGTCTGAAAAATGGCTGTTATTTTATGTGAAAGTTGATATTTTTAGGGGAAACTTGCAAATGATAGTGCGAGAATTAGAAAATGTGAAGATCCCACACATTGTCAAGAAAGTAATCTCAGCCAATATCCCTTTTGCTGACTCTTCAGCATGCAGACTATTCATGCCAGACTTTTGATAAAATATTTCATGACTTAAGATTTGCACTTAAGTAAATGCAAGGAATTCAACTGGAATTCGAACTTGGCTCTCCGATTTCTCATTCTGAGCTGATATCCGCTGCACTACAACACATATACAGATAAGTCAAAAATTATATTACGTGTAACAATAAAATGGAGCTAAATTGTATGGAATCAAATTATAATTAATGCCAGGAAATAGCTAACAAAACCTTATCTAACAAACTGACAACACTGAGTTCTTGATAATCATTGAGAAGGTTAGAAGTTTATGAATAATTAATTGTTTACCCACAATTTGGTTTCTGATAAGAATTGAAAAAATAAAATAAAAAATAAACTGACAGGCATTGATGCTTAATTTAACTAAACTTAGTCAAATAAAATCTTGCTACTAAAATATATCTTACATAATAATTTTTTAATTGATTTTGCCCCAAGCAAGGCAGTGAAGTCCCTAAGACACAAGGGGTTACTGGGTGTGGAAGAATTATAAACAGGAACATTGCTAACGAGCAAGAACAAAAAGAATAATCAGGACACTAGATAGTGATTGATATTGTTTGAGTCGAGTTTGAGTATAATTTTTGTTTAACAGCATATCAACCTCTGTGAGTTATTTAATGCCAAAAAAGTGGAATTTTAAGGTATTTTTTTTAATGTTTGGTTATAATGAGAAGGTTGATGTAGTCAGATTTTAATGAACATTTTTTTGTTTTTATTTTTTTTTATTTTAGAAAACTGAAAATGTCTTCTAGTTTTGTATTCAAAATGCTTAGCTGAGAATAATTTTTTTCCTTCAAAAATTTGTTATGGAAATAATTTTTTCTTCAAACTGTATTGTTGGTAATATTTTTCCTTCAAAAATGTATATTTTTCTATAAAAGTCTATTTTGGGGGTTATCTATTTGCCCATAGCTGGGACCCAAACAGGTGCTACCACTCCGGGTCAGGGGGAACCTGAGAACAACAGCAATTAAAAGGTGGTTCCATGCTCCTCACAACTTCCCAATCAGAGGCTTTGCTGCCGGATGCAGTTTACCATCATGCCCAGGACCCATGAGTGATATTGTATTTAAATTTTTGCAGATTAAAGATTTGATTTCCCAAAGCTCAAATTATTGTTGAAAGGGAAGGAATTTGAGACAATTTTTTTGTTTTTTTATAGTCATATCGCTCCAAGCAAGACATTTTACTGCCACTGGTGCACAGGGGGTTACATAGGAGGACAGTTATGAGAAAGACTGACAGGTTATAGGGGGTGTCAGGAAGTGGGTAAGAGAAGGATGAGAATACTGATGAGAGTGGAGTGGATGGAGAAATGTGCATGAGGGAAAGGATGCAGGTTAGTGAGATAGGAGATAACTATTGACTTTACATTTAAATTCTTGGAGATTGCAGCTGTTGGGGAAGCAAGTAAACTGAAGGGAATTCCACAGATGGGAAGTGTGAGAAAAGAAGCTGATAGAGTAGAATTTGCATTTAAAATTTATTGGTTTCACAGTAAAAGGGTGGGACCTAGTGTGAAATAGTACCTCTTTGATGATTGAATTCTTGCAGTTAATGGCTGATCAAGACAGATAGTACTGCTGACTAATTTACATGACAATTGCAGTGCTGAGTCATGGCTGACCTGTTAAAACCATAGGTATTTAAGCTTCACTCTTTAAAGTGTAAGCAATTGTGTTCATGTTGCTGACTTTACCAGATCTTTATGACTGGGATTAAAGTAGAGTAGCTGTTCTCCTCATCGCAATGTTTCTGTCTTTTATCAGTTCAAAGAGATGCCTCGTACTGAAGATTCCCACTATAGTAGAGACTTCCTCATTGAATTAAAGAGGGAAAGTTAATGTATACCAATGCCGGTAGGACCATAGTCATGGGGACAGGGCAGTTTTTATGCTTGGGCCCTATGTACACATATGGACAGCACCACATTAAGCTAGACATATGTCATATACTGCTACCATAGCAGGTGGGTGTCGAAGTAAATGTAATTGAGCTTAGGGTGCTGGAGGCATAAACAATTGGAGATTGTGTAGTTCAAAGTTTGGTGCCATTAACTGGCAACAAGACAGACAATGACATTTCTGAAAAAGGATTGTCAGTGTTTTGAAAAGTGGAAGGGATACTGTCTAGGAGAAAAAAAAAACATTACTATAGATGGGATGTGTTTTCATTAACCCTTTCAGTTCATAATTAAATTTCATGGTCATTCCAGTAATGACATTAATTATCCACATAAGAGTTTGAGTTTTGTTTAATGGCATATCAACCTCTGTGGGTTATTTAATGCCAAAAAGGTAGGGTTTTAAGGTATTTTTTTAATGTTCAATTGTAGTGAGAAGGTTGATTTAGTCCGAGTTTGATGAAAACTTTTTTTTAATTTTTTTTTAATTTTAGAAAACGGAAGATGTCTTCTAGTTTTGTATTCAAAATGTATTGCTGGTAACAATGTTTTCCTTCAAAATTGTATTGTTGGTAATATTTTTCCTTTAAAAATATAGATTTTTCCTTCAAAAATGTATATTTTTCTATAAAAGTCTATTTTTATACTTTCATAGTGTTTTGACCCCAGTTTGGGGGGGGGTTAACTATTTTCCCATAGCAGGGATCCCTAACAGGTGCTACCACTCTGAGTCAGAGTGGAGCTGGGAACAACAGCAATTAAGAGGTGGTTCCATGCTCCTCACAACCTCCCAATCAGAGGCCTTGCTGCCAGATGCAGTTTACAGTCATACCCAGGACCCTCCACATCATCGTTTTTTTAAAACCACAGGGTTAATCTGCTTTCTGGAGAAAAAGGTAATCAAATAGTTAGAGGAGTTCTGGACATGCCTTACGTAAAAAAAAGTAATACAGATCTCGGGTCTTTAACATTATTGTATACATAACTCTGTCTCTAACATTATTTCTAAGCTTGAGTCCCATAAAGTATGTGGATGTGATAGAATTCCAGTCAACATCCTTAAGAAATGTTCCTCTGAACACTCTTGTCCTATCAGCTCTGGAGAGCCCTCCAACCCTTCTATCACCTTATTAGCCTCTTACCACTTTTTGGCAAAGTGTTTGAGGCTATTCTTCTTCTTCTATATGCCCTGTCCTTTCAGGACATAGGTGATCATGGCTTTCCATGTCTCCCTGTACCTGGTGGCTCTTAGCATGTTTCCTTCTGTTACTCCACCATGCAACCCTCGTTGATCCACCTGATCAGGTCCTTCAAATATGTTATCCGCTGCTTTCCCCTGTCTCTTTTTCCCTTTATCTGGCCTGTTAGTATCAGGTTCTCCAAGCCCTCCTTCCTCACTGCATGTCCCAGGAACTTCAACTGTCTCTTCCTAATGCTCACTCTTAATTTCCCTTTTGTTTCCATCCTTTCCAAAACTTCATCATTGCTCACATGCTCAGTCCATGATATTCACAGCATCCTTCTGTAGAACCACATTTCAATTGCTTCAAGTTTTTCCTTCATCTTCGATGATATTGTTCAGCATTCACTGCCATATTGAATAACTGACAACACATAGCAATCCAGTACTCTCTTCTTTGTTTCTAGTGAAATTGTCCTATTTCTTAATACTTTACTCAACTTCTGGAATGCTTTCTGCGCTATGCCAATTTGCCTTCAGATTTCTGTGTTGCACTTTCTGTCTTTCAGCATCTCACATTCAACAACTTATTCTCTGACAAACAGTATGGCTTTCGCTTTACCAGGTCTACCACTGATGTGCTAACAACCATCACAAAATACATATATCAGGCCCATGATAAGAATGACAAAGCTTGGTGTGTTGCCCTAGATATCTTGAAAGCATTTGACAGGGTTTGGCATGTTGGCCTTCTGAGCAAGCTACAGGGCTATGGTATAACTGGACAATTGTTCAATTTAATCCAATCACTTTTGTCAAATTGTAAAATGACAGTTGGTCTTGGGAAGGATCTCCAATCTGTTGGATTGAGGTAAGAAATGGCCCATAAATTTGAATGCTTCCCAAATAAAGCTGCTCTCTTTTAACTATCATGGAGAAGTTTTTCTACCTTCAATCAGTATGGGTCATGCTAATCACCCTGAAAGCAATTCACTGCACCTCCTCGGTCTCACTCTCTCAGCCGATCTAGAGTAGAATGAATACAGTGAATCAATAACTACATTCTACTGCTAAGAAGATGGGGTTGCTGTGCCAAGCCAGAAAGTTTTTCTTGTCAGGATCCATCTTGCACATTTATAAATCTGTCATTTGTATGTGCATTGAAAACTGTTGCCATATCTGGTAGGATTCTCCTGCTGTTCATCTCAGGTTTTCAACAAGATCCAGAGGAAGATCTGCAATGTAATTGATCCCAATTTGACAATTTGCCTTCAGTCACTTTCTCATTGACAGGATATTTTTCCCTCTGTCTTTCTTGCAAATATTTTCACAGCTTCTGCTCTGATGAGCTTCATTCCCTGGTGCCCAGTCTTCACGAATTTACTTGTGCAACTAGATTGGCAACTAGGTCCCACCATTTTACCATCAAAATAAGCAAATGTAACTGCCAGTAAGTAAGTTTCTTTTTTTTTTTTTTGCAGTTGCTGCCCGTGGAACTTCCTTCCCCATGCTTGCTTTCCAGATAGCTACAATCTCCAAAGGTTACAGTGCAACATCAGTTGTCATCTTCTATCTCCTTGACTCCCACCTGTCTTACCTTTTCTTCATCATATCTCGTATTTTTTTCTTTTCTCTCTTCCCTCTCCTCTCTCTGTAACACCCTGTGCACCAGTGGCAGTATTGCCTTGCTTGGGGTGATATGATTATAAAGAATAAGTAAATATATAAAAAAAAGAAAACTGGTAAAATAGATAGTGAATTGCATATTATTTTATTCATATTAACAAATACTCTAAAATACATAAAGGAAACACTGAATCCGTATACACCAGAGTTAAAGCAGGAGGTCATTTGATGCAATATTCCCTTTTGCTTAGTGGAAACCATCCTTTTTAGTCACCTGTGGGTGCTCAGTTTTCATGTGCAACTGATGTTTGCCTGGAATACATATATTCTAGTCATGCTGTTTCTAATTTCACCAGAGAAGAATATCAAACATTTGTCACCTTGAAAATAGAGTGCCTATCATTCTGGGCCCAATACTCATTCTGTAGTCAAATGGTAAATGTTGATGCTGTCCTCTAAATGCTATAGTTATGCCACCTCTTGACCTATCATACATACAGTTTATTCTGTTTTAATGAGTGAGGGATGATGATGGCTTCTAATATTTGGCACATTCATCTATAGATATGTATTTTGTAAATAGAAATAGAGATTCGTATATCCAAGAATGTACTGGAGTTAAAGAAATATGTTCTCAGTTAATTTTTAATATCTGGAAAAGATAAAAAACCGACACTTAATGTAACTGTCTCTGTGTTCTGTAATTGATAAATTTAATTTTATAGCTGTCTCTGTTTCCAATGAATATAGTGGGAAATTTTTTAAAAAGTTTTAAGAGTCTCACAAAGAGAACTTACCACTCACAGGATATAGTGAAAGCAAGAAAAACAAGGGGAAATAACAAAAAGTTCTTAATATGAAAATTGATGGCAGAATGCAGATAAAAAAGTGCAATGAGAAATGGACAAAGTTACTTAAAGGAACAAAAGAAAGTTGTGAAGAACCATGATCACTTATACACTGATGTCACATTATATATGAATGTAGATTAAAATAATATGTAAGTTGTTGGTTGGTTGTTTTGTTTTTATGACATATCAACCTCGGCGGGTCATTTATTGCCAACTAAATTCTATTTATTTATTGCTAGTAATACCTTTTTCTTTCAACAATTTATTGTTGTTTTTATATAAGTTTTGTGTCTAGTAATACTTTTTTCTTTTCGAGTATCAAGATTCATTGGAATTTGTTTTTAAGGGTAGGGTCCCCAAGTCCTACTCTTGTTATTTAACCCATAACTGGAGGGAAGGGATGGATTAATACCTTTCCCAAGGGTACCAGTACTTAAGTGAATGCAGGGTATTCAACAAGAATTTGAACTCAGCTCACAGATTTCTCTTTCCGAGCTGATATCCACTACACCACAACGCACATCCGTCACTAAACTCTTACAGCACCTGGTATTCCCAAGCAGTCACCCATCTAAGTACTGACCAGGCTCAACGTTGCTTAACTTCGGTGATTAAGTGAGAATTGGTGTATTCAACGTGATATGGCCATAAGCTGAATGTGTGTGTATATTTAGCATGCATACACCAATATAATGGCATAACTGAAATATGTGTATACACAGTTATTCTATTTTTATTTATGTTAAGTATACTCCCTACCATGGCTTCAAAGTAGCTGGGAAGCTTCAGCTTATTATCTAATTAATAAAATGGCCCAAACAAGTATAACGTCTGTTGAAGATTAAAATGTTGTTATATTTCTTTTGAAAAGGTTTCAGAAAATTGGCTGACTTCTTATGGCAAGACTTTTTATATAGATTGAAATCACTTTTTCTTTCACCATAAGAAACATATTTTCAGAAATTTACAAAACCTATGACAAATAAATGAACCTTATACTTTTCTGTTTAGACATTTTTTATTCTATTATTGAGCTATATAAGTGCAGCTTAATTTTAATATCATTTCCCATAATGCATTCAAAATGGATTAATTATAAAGTTGGCTTTTTCTGCTTTCAAAAGTTTACCTTGTTATGATAGTAAATCTTCCAAAAGTTTCTTTTTCTAAGTATTCTGTGCTAGGTTTATACTAAATTTGGAAGAAAAAATACCTTCTACTTTATTAGTGATCATTGTTTGATTTTTCTTTTTCCTCTCTCCATCCCAAAAGAACAGAAGGAAAAGATTGGGCCATGAACTGAGGTTGGACTTGTAGAGCAAATAAGTTGGTATGGAAATAAAGTGAAAGGTGAAAAAAGACGCAATAGTATGATGAAGAAGAAGCAGAAGAAAAATTAGATGATAATAAACATGAATAAAATAAAAAAGAAAAAAATTAGATGAAAAAAAAAGAGAAAAACAGAAAGATTAAAAAGATACAAGAAAATTATGAAGTATCTGCAAACAATGATAGGTGGAAAACTCCTATGAAAGAAAAATGAAGGAGTCAGAAAACAATATGAAAGAATATCTGAAATGAAGAGAAATTGAAGACGACAAGGAATATACAGTGTCAAAGAAAGAGTTTGAGTGTTGTTTAACAGCATATCAACCTCGGTTGGTAATTTAATGCCAAAAACGTGGGGGTTTAAGGTATTTTTTTAATGCTCAGTCATAGTGAGAAGGTTGATTTAGTCTGATTTAATAAAAAAATTTTTTTTTTTATTTCTATTTTAGAAAACTGAAGATGTCTTCTAGTTTTGTATTCAAAAATGTATTGCTGGTAATATTTTTTTTTTCCTTCAAAAATGTATTATTGGTTATATTTTTCCTTTCAAAAAATATATATATTTTTCTATAAAAGTCTATTTTTATGTATATATATTTCCATAAAAGTCTATTTTTATACTTTCATAGTGTTTTGATTCCAGTTTGGGGGTTAACTATTTGCCCATAGCTGGGACCCTAACAGGTGCTACCACTCCAGGTCAGGGTGGACCTGTGAACAACAGCAATTCCATGCTCCTCACAACCATCAAATCAGAGTCCTTGCTGCCGGATGCAGTTTACTGTCATACCCAGGACCTCGAAAAAGAGAATATTATTAATCATAGAGTTGAAAGGCAATGTTTTCATCAGCTGATCTCATTTAACTTTTTCTTCATCTTAAACTTATTTCTCTTGTCGAAATGCATTTCTAAAAGAGCTCTTAACAATTAAGATAGGAATGACGGAGTGGGGCAAAGCCTGGTTTTGTTTTTCATGTGCTTTTAATGTAATACCAATTAACTATCAGTCCAAAATTGAAGAAAGCAAGAAAAACAGAGGTTAGATTCACATGAGTAATAGAGGTTGTGTTGGTGGAGAGAGTGAGAGAAGGGGGAAAGCAGTGGCAGAAAGAGAGAGAGAGAGAGAGAGAGAGAAGCAGTGAGAGAGGGAGGTTAAGTCTAGTTGGTGATAGAGAAGTGCTGGGTGAGAGGGAGAAAGGTGGTCAAAGAGAGTGGAGTATGAAAAGCAAAATTGATGAACGGATTTGAATTTTCGTTCAGCCTGCTTTTCTTTATTTTGTGCTCATGGGAAAGACGTGAACACACTTTTTCTTTAACCTCTATACTATTGAAAATAATTTTGTCAATATGTCATCACTGGCAGACCAATCTTCTTAACTATCCAAATGATAGCATCTACTATACTGGAACAACATTTATTGAAAACCCTGACAAAAGCCAATCCAGTCATATAAATAAGGTATTCCATCCACTTTCTCTCTAAGGTTGTTGTTTGGATATCTTGAAGGCATTTGACAGGGCATGGCATATTAGTCTTGCTCACAATTTGAAAGGTTATATTTCTGGATGAATTTTTGAATCAATTCAGTCTTTCTTATTGAATTGGGAAATTGAAGTTGTATTGAATGTCCACTTTTTCAGATCCTTCTGCATTAGTTTTCACTTTATGTGTGTGTGTAATATTGCACAATCTGTGCTGTTAATAAAAGTACTCAATGTAAAATAACAGATACTATTGATAATGTATATACATTGTTTCTTCCGTATTTAGTAAAACTCCGGGTTGTACCAAATAGTGAGGAAACAATATATATCTCTTCTTGATACCATATAGGGGCACAGGAATCAACACTTCATGGTGATTGTCAATTTTACAGCTTAAAGTTTGAAAGTGACAGTCACTATGCAGTGTTCATTACTATGCCTACAGTGTCCATATGTATAGACACCCCATCTCCAATATTGAGCACTTTTCCCTATAAATATAGCAATTTTAATATATATATATATATATTAAAATTGCCATCTATGCCTTGTTCATTCAGTAATGAATTTGAACACTCTCAGCTACTGGTGCATGTTACATTGTCTATAACAAGCTAAAAGTCCACCTTCTTCTACTGAGTACCCGAAGCTCAGTGGTAGAATTGCTGACTGATGTCAGTTTGGTCGAGTTTCAATCCTGGCTAGAGGCAATCTGATGTCTAAACATACTGATGAGCTGTGATACAGCAAAACAGATCTGCAGATATATATATATATATATATATATATATATGAAACTCTCTGTGTGTGTGTGCACACGGATAGACAAAGGAATCAACACTAGTAACTGTCAGCAAACTAAAATCTGTCTATCTCTATATTATACCTTTGGTAAGCTATGTACAAGATTTGGTTCAGAAAGTTTCTGCTTGTTATTACTTTTTCCTTGAGAAACAGATTCGTACAAAACGGTTTTAGGTAATTGATTCTTTCTTCATTAACTTTATATAATTATATAATTCTTGATAAGATAATGAAGGAAAATAAATATTTAAAAAAAAATAATTTATTAGTTTTCATATCTGAACCATTGGATTTTGGGCTGGAAACTGAATTATTTGAATCCTGATTGGTTGGTTTCAATGAGCCAGATCATTGAGATTATAGCTGCCCCTCTGTTCAATTTTCTTTCTTCAGCCAAAAATATATAGATTTTGCAAGAAGTCGACCAATTGCTCAAGGTTCAAGCAATGAATTCTATCCTGTGTTATTTTAGTTCAAGAAGTTGTGTGAGTGGATGTGATTCAGGTGAGTTTGACATTTAATATTAATTCTTTTGCACTTTTCTCTTGTTTGTACATTGTCTTTTGCATAAAAATTGTTTGAATTTTCCCTCTTGAAGAAAATATGGATCTTAATCAGGTTGAACTTAGTCACTACAGTTAAGGACTTATCTTGTTTAAAAGCCATTACCTCTTCAGTGTTAATCTGTGATAAGAGTCAAACCAACACCACATTTCGAAAAAATATTTCAGATCTCTAAACTTTCAAAGTTTTTCTCTATCTTAAAACACGAAACCTTATTGGTAAATAATATTCATTCTCTGAAATGTGTGCTTTTCAAAAACTTAGGAAGACAACAGTTCCACCCTAATTGGCTACCATTAACACTCCATTAGTACAGTAAGGTATTTTAACAGCCTACAGAATATTTTTTCTTAATATTTGCTAAAAGACAGGTAAAATTCTCATGATGGGTCAAGCAGCTTTCATAATTTTGTTTTGGGTGGTGTGTCCTTCGGCTTCTATCAGGTTTATGTCAATTAAAGTTGCCAATATTTAATCTATAGAGTAGACCAAAGATTGAATTTACAATTACTACGTAATTAAATTCAGAAAACACCACTTTAATCAACTAGGCTATTGTTGTATCAACAATATCATGAAAATATATATTGCATTGAGTGAACTGAAAGTATAAAACACAACACTTCTAGAAATCAGTTTAATATCACTCTTCCCATTTGTTTGTTATTTTTTTAAAGAGCTTAAAAAAAACAATGGCCATTTTTACAACAGATTTTCCATTCATTTTTACACTTTTATCAAAATGTGTTAAAATTTAAACCTTCTTGAAATTGTCTAAATATCAAACAAATTCAGAAAATAATTCAATCTCCAAAGAATTTAGCTGAAAACGTTTTCTAATTATACTTTTGTGTTATTTCCTTTTTTTTTTTAATAGGAGTAGATAGGTCACACTATCGCCCGGTCAATACTCCTCCCACGTCTATTGAACTGGAGTAGAGGCTCGCCCCTTGTTTCCTGTTTAGGATGTGGTTTCCGGTTTTCTGTTCTCTTCTCTCTCTCCAGACCTTGGTAATGGTGCTTCCGTGAGTTTCCTGCGACCTGGCCGGTTGGTGGCAACGGCTCATCCTTGTGAGGGTACCGGGTTGGCAGCTTCCGACTGGTAGTTAGGAGCCCTAACTCTTGCATAGCGTCAAGAGGGGCTGCTCTGATCAACATTTGTATAATATCGGGGTTCTTGTAGTGCCATGTCATGCATGGATAGGTGTCCTTGCAAGCGCTTTCGGTGGGCAACCCCGAGGCCACACCTTGTTGCAGCCCTAGCCAGTTTCCCTCCCAGCACAGATTGTGGGTAATGACCACTTGTATCCTCTACCCTAGGTCCCTTTCTACAAACAAAATCATGACTAAACAAATCAGAAATGACCCTAAACCAGTTAAATCCAAACCACCTAAACCCATTAACCTTTCTTTCACTAATATCCGAGGTATTCGTACTAACTTTCCTACTGTAGAAGCGTTCCTGCATGAAAAGTCCCCTGACATCCTTGCACTCAGCGAAACTATACCTCAACTCAGCTATTCCCTCCTCTGACCTCTTCATCCCTGGTTATCTTCCCCTTTTAAGGAAGGATTCCACTGTCCACATGCATGGGCTGGGTGTTTATGTCAGCGAACACCTCCCCATAGCTAGGATAACTTCACTCGAATCTACTGACCACCAATACATATGTCTCCGCCTGTCTCTCCTCAGTTCGGTTAGCTACCTATTTTTTCTTTACTGTTCTTCCTCCTCTCCTGATTGCTCCCTACTAGATAGCATTGCTGACGCCATAGACAAGGCTATTTCCTATCACCCATTCGCCCACATATTTGTATTTGGAGACCTCAATGCCCATCACTCTGAGTGGCTTGAAAACGCTGTTACTGATCCGGCGGGCATTCACGCCATGAACTTTGCTATTTCCCAATCCCTTACGCAAGTGGTGGACTTCCCCACTCGCTTCCCAAGCACTCCCTCGGGTCATTCCTCACTGCTAGATATATGTTTCACCTCCGCGCCTGACACCTGTCAAGTCTCACAGCTTTGCCCTCTCGGCAACTCTGACCATGCTGTAGTCTCTCTCAGTATTTCTTTTCAATCTCACTCCCCCCAGGAACCCCCTACTTATAGAACCTCCTACCTCTACCAAAAAGCTGACTGGGATGCCTTTCGTGATTTCCTCTGCGACGTCCCTTGGGGAAAAGTGTTTGACCTATCAGTTGATGACTGTGCCTCTGAGGTCTCGTCATGGGTGAAAGCTGGCATTGATGCCTTCATACCCACCAGGAAGTATTGCTTAAAACCTCATTCCTCTCCGTGGTTCTCTCCTGCCTGCTCAGCCGCCATTGCCCACAGGAACCATTACTTCCGTCTATTCCGGAGACAGCCAACTGATCACAATAGGCGCCTGTTCACATCTGCTCGCAATGAGTGCAAGAGAACTCTAAATGACGCCAAACAATTGTTTGCTGAGAGAATGCGACAGCACATAGCTGACTGCAAGCTTGGCTCCAAGGACTACTGGAGGATTTGTAAACGAGTGCTCAACAACAGGAAATCCTCAATACCTCCTTTAATCCATGGATTTGAGGTTCTCACGTCATCTGCGGACAAAGCTGAGTGCTTTGCCCAGAGATTCTCATCCAACTCCACATTCGACTCATCCGGAGTGCACCCACTCGACTTCCCTATTAGAACTGAGGCCAAACTGCATGACGTATATATTACCCCGACAGTAGTATCCAGAGTAATTTCAAAACTCGACCCCCATAAGGCATGTGGAGATGATGGAATCCCGGTGATAGTCCTTAAGAGGTGTGCTCCTGAACTTTCCCCTGTCCTCTCTAAACTATTTAACTATTGCCTTTCTGCTTCCTGCTTTCCTGCATGCTGGAAATTCTCTTCAGTCGTTCCTGTCTTTAAGAATTGTGGTGAACCCTCGGACCCATCCAACTATCGCCCTATCAGTCTTTTACCGATATTTGGGAAAGTATTCGAGGCTATAAACAATGCTGAAATAGTTCATCTCACCGCCCACAAACTGTTCTCCGACAGGCAATATGGATTCCACTTTGACAGGTCCACGGCCGACATGTTAACATCCGTAACGGAGTACATGCTACAGGCCCTTGATGAGTCTGACGAGGCTTGCACGGTTGCTCTGGACATCTCCAAGGCTTTCGACAGGGTTTGGCACTCTGGCCTCCTATACGGTTATGGTATTACTGGTCGCCTGCTTGATCTAATCCAATCTTTCTTAAATAACCGCAAAATGAAGGTCGTTCTGAATGGGCGTGCCTCTTCATCCTACAGCACGAATCCTGGTGTCCCACAGGGCTCTATCCTGGGCCCGACGCTCTTCCTTATTTTCATCAATGACCTTCCAGATGAGATCAAGTCCCAAGTAGGCATCTATGCAGATGACACCACAATATACTCCTGCTCCAGCAAGAAACCTGTCGTGGCGGACAGACATAATCTCGCTGCTGACCTTGAGCGGGATCTACACTCTGTGGTGAACTGGGGCAAGAAGTGGCTTGTCAACTTCAATTCATCTAAGACCAAGCTGTTGTCTGTCAACCATTACAGGCAACCTCTTCTGCCTCCCATAAGCATGGACCAAGTGATTCTCCCTGAGAGTAATACACTATGCCTCCTCAGACTTACCCTGTCCTCAGACCTCAAATGGAACCACTATATTAAATCCATAGCAAAATCTACTGCTAAGAAGATTGGGTCACTATGTCGATCCAGGATGTTTTTTCCACCTGAATCCATCCTGCATATATACAAGTCAACCATCCGTCCGTGCATGAAGTACTGCTGCCATTTATGGTCAGGTGCCCCTGCCGTTCTCCTCAGTGTTCTTGACAAGCTCCAAAGGAGAGTCTGTAATGTGATAGGTACTGATCTGGCGACTCGACTGCAGCCACTTCACCATCGTCGAAATGTGGCCTCCCTTTGTCTCTTCTACAAATACTTTCATGGCTTCTGCTCGGATGAGCTTAAGTCACTGATGCCTCCTCAACAGGTGTTTACTTGTGCAACCAGACTGGCAACTGGGTCCCACCCATTCACAGTCAGGTTAGCCAAATGCAGACGACAATTCTACTCCTGCAGCTTCCCGCCTGTAGAACTCACTCCCGTATTCTTGCTTTCCTGACGGCTACAACCTCCAGAAATTTAAATGCAAAGTCAATACTCATCTATTAACCACTGGCCTCTAGCTCTCTCCCCTCCCCTGTATAACCTTCCCTTTCTCCACCTATGTATCAGTCATCGCACCTGCTTTCTCAGCTTCCTATTGTTCCTTTCTAACTAGTTTGTACTCCTCACTCTTTTCTAATTAATCTTGTTACATTTATGTAACCCCCTGCACATCAGTGGCGTTTCCGCCTTGCTCGGGGTGAAATGATTAAAAAAAAAAAAAATCAGTTGTGTGAGCAAAGGTAATGAAAGAGATGCAAAAAATGTATGTCAATCAGAGAATGGGGGAAGGTGTGCTGTTCTCAGGAATTCCAAACCTGAAGCATCACCACCATCATCATTCTACTAAAATTTTGGGGGTTGGTATAGTATGACAGTAGTTCTGAAATTGGATAGGTTTTGTCCTTGGCCCATTACACACTCACACCCTGATTGAGCTCTCTGGAAGAATGGTAGACTTTGAAAAACAGTAGCTACTTTAGCATATACACAGCGTTCATTCAATAATGAATTAGAACACTCTCAGCTATTGGGCGTATATAATAATGATATACACACTAAAATGTTTGCCTCTTTCTACTGAGCACCCATACCTCAGAGGGAGAATCGCCGACTGACGCCAATTCAGTCGGGTTTCAATCTTGGGCTAAAAAGCAATCAGATTCTAACCGTACTGATGAGCTGTGATACAGAAAAACAGATCTGTCTGCGGATGACTATTTATGCTCTCAAACCCTGATTGAGCACTATGGAAGAATGGTAGACTTTGAAAAACAGTAGCTACTCTGGCATTTACGCATCATTCATTCAGCAATGAATTAGAACACTCTCAGCTATTGGGCGTGTATAATGATAATATACATGCTAAAAAGTCTGCCTCCTCCTATCGAGAGCCCATAGCTCAGAGGTAGAATCGCTGACTGACTCCAATTCAGTCGGGTTTTAATCCTGGGTAAAAAGTAATCGGCTGTCTAATCTTACTGATGAGCTGTGATATAGTGAAACAGATCTGTTTGCAGATGACTGTGTGTGTGTGTGTATATATATATATATATATATATATATATATATATATCCATCCAAGTAAATAAGGAACAAAGAAAACATTAACAATGTTCAAAACATTAATTTAAAACAGTGCTCAATATAGAAATAGAGCTATAAATATTTATTATAAATTATAGTTTAAAACATGTACAAATTACAAACTACTACAAAGTGTACATTTTGTTTTGACATTGAAAGGACAATGTCTCATCAAGTAGTAAACGTTATTTTTTGAAGGGTGATGGAAAATTCAAGGCCAGGTCATAAAAGGCTGTAAATGACCATACTTTATTTTCTACTGTTAAACCTGGCGCCTGTCTCTAAAGTTTTTTTCAACATGTCCCTTCACCACCCCTCTGCTTCTTTTCCATTTTCCACTTTTTGTTCAATATCTATTTTACAACTCCCAATTCTAACTTCTCATTTTCTTTACTGCCCTTGCCTCTCACAAAATTTACCAATATAAGGAAATTAATTTTCCACCTGTTGAAAGATCATTGAATAAATCCTCCCTAATTTTAAAAATTTTCAGTTGTTTGACAATTCATGCCATGCATTCATAAAAAAATCCCTGTTCATGTGTTTGAAAACAGAAAAATCAGTTATTGTAAATTGCTTATATATACTAAAAGCTTGAAACCTAAGTTGTTAAAATAACTCATTTCCAAATGAAACATATTCAAAAGTTCTACAATATAAATGTATTAAACACTTTTTAATACAACTATATCGCTAATGAATTAGAGCACTCTGGCTATTGGGTGTGTATAATGACAATATACATGCTGAAAGTCTGCCCATAGCCCAGTGGTAGAATCGCCGACTGACGCCAATTTGGTTGAGTTTCAATCCTGGATTAAAAGCAATCGGAGTCTAACTGTACTGATGAGATGTGATACAGTGAAACAGATCTGTCTGCGGATGATTTATATATATATATATACACACTTCCTTCCAAGCAAGGCAATAACGTCACTAAGATATTAATGATAAAGGTTAGCATCCAATGAAAAAGGAGAATTCATCCCCAAACCAGGGCTACACTCAAAATAATTGTTTTGTGCTTAGGGGGATATAAAAGCTGTTGCTTATCATGAAGTCAGTCAGTCAGTCAGTCAGTCAAATGGCATATGTGATACATGCTTGGGTGATCATGTCTCAAAAGAGACATGACAGATTAGGCAGAAGATTTTCTTGCAGTAAGTTGCCATTACTTTTTGTGGTAGACTGGTTGCCAACCAAGACAACAGAGCATAGCCTGTCCTGCTATTTAACCTAGCTGGAGGGACATGCAATGAATTCATAGCATTCCCAAGGTAATTGCCCATATGTGAATGCAACAAAATCAACTGGAATTAGAACCCGGCTCTCCAATTTCTCATTCTGAGCCAATATCCACTGAACCACAATACACATTCTCATGAAGTACTGAACTAAAACAGTTAATGCAGTACTGTCATCAACTGGGAATACTGCACAAAATTTTAAAGAAAATGCACCTATCATCAGTTAATTATAATGCAGCTCTTATACCATGAGATAAGGTACACTTCAAAGAGGTATAAAATCTGTGCTATTCAACAAAAAAGATTATGGCACTAAATATGAAAGTGTTTCATTATCCTAACTCCCTTCACTTTGTTCAATATATCTCCTTTTTTAAATCATAGCCACATTTTGTAAAAGGAAAAAGAATCTATTATGAAGAAGTTAAAAATGAGTGCTTCTCTCTATTTGAACCTCAAGTATTTTAAAACTGAGAGATCAACAATTCACAAAAGAGATGGGATTATGTGATAAATAATGAGGGGAATCTTGATTAAATATATCACTCACAACTAAAGAATAATTTGTTTCAAATGTAACAAGACTTTCTAAGTTTATAACACATCACTCAATAAACCCTGGGCCTAACTAATAAAGCAACAACTTTTGGGCGAAATTAAATTCAACTTTATTCATCAACAGTCTTCTAGGGTGATTCACTGATTCCAATGCTTCTCTAACAATTCAATGATTTTTTTGTAGAACGATTTGTCTTTGGCCTCAAAATATGCCTTAATTTCCAATATCACTTCTTCATTAGAGCCAAATATTTTTCCCTGGAGCATTCTGTTGAGGTCTGCAAACATCTAGTAGTCACTGGGGGCCATATTTGAAGAATAGGGTGAATGAGAAATCAATTCAAAGTGTAATTCATGTGGTTTTGCCATCGTTGCAATCAACTTGTGACAGTCTTGATGAAAAATCACTTTTGTCTTCTTCATTTGTGGCTGTTTTTTGGTGATTTCTTCTTTCAAATGCACCAGTAATGCTATGTAATATTTACTATTGTTGGTTCTTCCTTTTTCAAGGTAATCAACAAACAAAATACCTTGCATTTCCCAAAATACGGAGACCAAAACCTTGCCTGCTGATGTTTGCATCTTTGGTCACTTTGGAAGGCTTTCACCTGCTGTTGTCCACTCAGCTGACTACCAATTTGACTGGAGTGAAGTAATAGATCCATGTTTCGTTTATTGTCACATATTTATGCAAAAACTCCTTGTTGCATTGAAACAGTTGCAAACAACACTCTGAATTGTCAATGTGTTGTTTTTGATTGACTGTGAGCAAACATGGCACCCACTTTGAACACAGCTTTCTCATTGACAAATGTTCATGCAAAATATTGAATACACTGCTTTCTGATATGTTCAAATTCTCTGATATCTTCTGCAACTTCAATGTATGATCGGCAAAAATGAGTTTGGCGTTTTCCAGAACAACTGCCAATTTTGGGAAACCTGAGCATTCAGCATCATTTGTGTCTGTATGACCACATTTAATAGTCAACATACAACCTCTTAACCCTTGTTTCCAATAAAGCAGAGTCTGAATAACACTTATCAAGCCATTGCTTTTCTTGAACAATATTCATCTCATCAGAAAGCAATGCTTAATCAACACACAAAATTCAGATTTTTCCATGGTTTTGAAAATTTGTAACAGTAGCTTCACTTAAATAACTGCAATTTGTAAACTAATAATCCAATTGGGCCCAAATTTTGTCCCATGCCATTTGAAGATTAGCACTTCATAAAAATGATATAGATTTTTTTATGAGTAGCACCATTTGTATGTCATTTACTAAATTTCTACTTTACATTTTGTGTAAAATGTCTAAAGAAAGAACTTAATGTTTTCATAACATCTGTTGCATGAAATACAGATTCTCAGAATATGAGAAACATTTTATTTGGATGTAATAAAATTAGGAGGTAACAAGATGAGGTTGTGTTCAGCAAAAAATTGAAGTACATCACTTCAACTGTAATGTGTTGATGACAACAAAAATAATTTCAAAAAAGATGTTAAAAAATAGGTTATTAAGTACATTAACATTAAATTGTAGAAGGTGAGAAACAAGGCTGGAAATTATACTTTGTTCTTTTAAATAAAGAAACAATTTAGAATATATTTATGAAAATGCAGGATGTACAAATGTAAAACAGAAGCATGGTCAAGACAATAATTGGAGTGACAGGTTAAGTAAACATGTCTCTATAAATCTTTATCTTTTGTGTGTGTGTGTGTGTGTATATAGTCATCCGCAGACAGATCTGTTTTGCTGTATCACAGCTCATCAGTATGGTTATATATCTGATTGCTTTTAACCCAGGATTGAAACCTAACTAAATTGGCATCAGTCGATGATTCTGCCTCTGAGCTATGGCCACTTGGTAGGAGGAGGCAGATTTTTAGCATGTGATATACCATATATTCATACACCAGTAGTGAAAGTGTTCTAATTCATTACTGAATGAACAATGTGTAGATGCTAGTGTAGCTACTGTTTATATATATATATATATATATATATAGTTTTAGGCATGCTATATTTATGGGTAAGTGCTCAATATCAGGGATAGAGAGTATGAAACAGACTGTTGCTGCTTGGTGTTGACAGTGTCTGTATGTATATATATATATATATATATATATGTGTATGTGTGTGTTTGTGCATGCATGCATATATATATATATATAAGGAGTGTAAGAAAATTCTCACAACAAGCAAGGAAGAAATAAAACATATTGGATCTTTGTTCATTTTAATCATTTAGTCAGATTTTGGGAAGTCGGTCAGGCAGAGAACTTTAAAGCATCCCATTGTTTGTATAAATACACACATACACATGAAGTGGACAAAATAATGGAAACACATAGTACCATAAAAGCATAATTTGAAAAATTTGATTAAACCCTCAAAAGCTTATCTATTTTCATGTTTGTTGATTTAATATTAATAGTATTTAGCTTTTTTTTATTAGAATTCTATTTTTTTTTACAGATATTATCTAAATAAATATATTAAAATCATAGTGAAGACTATTTAAGAATTATAAGTGATCAACTTCATTCTATGGTTTAGGAACTGTTTCTCAAGGGAAATGCCATCTTTCAGGATGATAATGGACCCATTCATACTGCTTAATTTTAGCTGAATGACACAAGAAACATTCTAGTAATGTATCTAGCCTTCAAAGTCCCCAAATCTAAACATCATTGAACACTTATGCTTCATTTTAAAAAACAAGTGAGGAGTCAGTATCTAGCCTTTACAGTCCCCAGTTCTAAACATCATTGAACATTTATGGTTCATTTTAAAAAACAAGTGAGGAGTCAGTATCTAGCCTTCACAGCCCCTAGATTTAAATATCATTGAACACTTATGTTTCGTTTTAAAAAACAAGTGAGAAGTCAGTATCCTCTATCATTATTATTGAAAGAATTAGAAACTGTTTTGACTGAAGAATGAATAAAAATTATTCTTGAAAAAAATTCAACTTTTTATGAATTAATCCCATGCAGAATTCAAAAGTCAGTCCTACTCCCATTGAAATAAATTTGCTTGAAGTTTCAATGTTTCTATTATTTTGTCTACCCCCATATATTATTTATTATAAATTATACTTTAGAACATGTACAATCTACTAGAAAATTGTGCATTTTGTTTCAACATTGAAAGAATAATGCAATTATTTAAGTGAAGCTACTGTTGCAAATTGTCAAAACCATGGAAAAATCTGAATTTTGTGTGTTGATAAAGCATTGCTTTCTGATGAGAAGAATACTGTTCAAGCAAAACAATGGCTTCAGGTAGTTAATGATAGTTTTTTCAATGTTGAAACAAAATGTACAATTTTGTAGTAGATTGTAGTTTGTACATGTTCTAAAGTATAATTTATAATAAATATTCATTGGTCTATTTTTGTATTAAGCACTGTTTTAAATATTTTCTTTGTTCCTTATTCATTTATTTATTTATATATATATATATATATATATATATTATGTATAGCTTTATGTGCAGTTTTTATCTTAAATATGTATATATAGTCAAAATAGATCTAAGTTAGAGCTTAGGACTTGTTGTTATAAAATAGAACCAAATAATAAAGTTTATTCATCATTTGTGCTTTTTTTCTGCAGTTATTTCTATAAACAGTAGGGAAAATAACAATGAAAAGAAAGAAACTTAGATGTATCTTTGTCTAAATGGGCATTAAAGTATAAACTATTCCTTATTGTTTATAGAAATAATAATTGCAGGAATTTAAAAAAAAAAAACAAAAAAAAAAAACAAAGAATGATATTTACAATGCTTTGACTGTTGTATGTTCCAGTCTTCTTCAGGTGATTAAAATTTCGAACTGTACACTTTCATCCACTGGATAAAAGTGTTGGATGAATCCAGTGTCTTGACCTAATGAGTTGTGAGTTTAATACTTGGCTACAGCAAAGGTGAACAAAACTTAGACAGTTGAGCTAAAGGGAGATAACCAATACTGAGATATCCAGAAATAGCATGGCACATGGAACTATAACAATCTACCCTGGTGAATGAAATAAAAGATTCAGTCTGAAATTCTAATCACCTGAAGAAAGCCAAAGCCTACAATGCTGAGATGTTGCGAATATGGCATAGAAAATGAGGACAATAGTCCAAACAATATAAAGAGTGTAAATAATTACAATAGTTCATCTCAGAAATATTGACAAATAACAAAGAAGCTCTCAAAGTAAAATTTCTTTCGGATAAGCTCGGTGGTCTTTATAATTAAAAAGGGCAGTAATACAAAAGAGTATTAATTTTTAGCACTCTGTACGTAGGTGACTTCATTTTCAAATGTTTGTACAACCACTACATGCAATTCCAATCATCAGACAATAATGTGGCTGAATTTTGCACTAGTGCTGTCATATCCTACTATGGCAACAGGTAAATGACTAACTGAAAGTTAAAAATGGTGGCTGCTTATACCCAATGGATGAAATATTTATGATTATTGCAGAGCGTGAAAGGTTAATAGCAAACACTTAAAATTAAATATTATACTTTTTTTTTATAATCATGTCGCCCCAAGCAAGGCATTTTACTGCCACTGTTGTGCAGGGGGTTACATAGAAGGAATGTTGAGGAGTGAGAGGTTTCAGGGGGTGTCGGGAAGAGAGTACTGATGAGAGTGGGGTGGATATAGAAAAGCACGAGAGAAAGGATGTAAGTTAGTGAGACAGGAGATGACTATTGACTTTAAATTTAAATTCTTGGAGATTGTAACTGTCAGGAAAGCAAGTATGCGGAAAAGAATTCCACAGCCGGGAAGTGCGAGAAAAGCAGCTGATGGAGTAGAATTCTTCCTGGCTCAAAGTTTTGCAGAATTGTGTAGGATTAGATATTGATAAAATTCTATGTATTAATTGCTTAAAATTAATTTGTAAATTCTATGTATTAATTGCTTAAAATTTATTTGTAAATTCTATGTATTAATTCTTAAAATTTATTTGTAAATTCTAAAATTTGTATTAATTGTTAAAATTTATTTGTAAATTCTATGTATTAATTGCTTAAAATTTATTTGTAAATTCTATGTATTAATTGCTTAAAATTTATTTGTAAATTCTATGTATTAATTGCTTAAAATTTATTTGTAAATTATGTATTAATTGCTTAAAATTTATTTGTAAATTCTAATTGTATTAATTGCTTAAAATTTATTTGTAAATTCTATGTATTAATTGCTTAAAATTTATTTGTAAATTCTATGTATTAATTGCTTAAAATTTATTTGTAAATTCTATGTATTAATTGCTTAAAATTTATTTGTAAATTCTATGTATTAATTGCTTAAAATTTATTTGTAAATTCTATGTATTAATTGCTTAAAATTTATTTGTAAATTCTATGTATTAATTGCTTAAAATTTATTTAAATTATGTAAATTAATTGCTTAAAATTTATTTGTAAATTCTATGTATTAATTGCTTAAAATTTATTTGTAAATTCTATGTATTAATTGCTTAAAATTTATTTGTAAATTCTATGTATTAATTGCTTAAAATTTATTTGTAAATTCTATGTATTAATTGCTTAAAATTTATTTGTAAATTCTATGTATTAATTGCTTAAAATTTATTTGTAAATTCTATGTATTAATTGCTTAAAATTTATTTGTAAATTCTATGTATTAATTGCTTAAAATTTATTTGTAAATTCTATGTATTAATTGCTTAAAATTTATTTGTAAATTCTATGTATTAATTGCTTAAAATTAATTTGTAAATTCTATGTATTAATTACTTAAAATTAATTTGTAAATTCTATGTATTAATTACTTAAAATTAATTTGTAAATTCTATGTATTAATTACTTAAAATTAATTTGTAAATTCTATGTATTAATTACTTAAAATTAATTTGTAAATTCTATGTATTAATTACTTAAAATTAATTTGTAAATTCTATGTATTAATTACTTAAAATTAATTTGTAAATTCTATGTATTAATTACTTAAAATTAATTTGTAAATTCTATGTATTAATTACTTAAAATTAATTTGTAAATTCTATGTATTAATTACTTAAAATTAATTTGTAAATTCTATGTATTAATTACTTAAAATTAATTTGTAAATTCTATGTATTAATTACTTAAAATTAATTTGTAAATTTATTCACTATCTAACCCTGTGATAACTGGATACCATTTCTGTGAAATTTTGATTTAGGGAGATAAGTAAAACATTTAACTTCCTTGTTTGCCATGTTTTATATTGAGTAAAACAACTGCAGTTTGAATGAGTTTCTCTGAAAAGATGAACCGAATGTTTGAAGAAATATTTCATATAAGATTTTCTTCAGTATGATTCTTCCCTAAACCCTCTATTAGTACTGTGAGGCATTGTCGCAATGTTAATACCATACGATTTTCAAAGACGCCATTTAGAATATTACAGATATATTAAAGGGTTCTTAACTTTCTTATATTGTGTCTTGAGTACTATTTTTGGTTTTAATAGAATAAATGGGGGGGGAAAAAATGGTTTAATTTTTAAAAAATAAAAATAAAAATGGCCAATATTAAAAAATATACTACACCTTTGTTTATACAGTTTTCTCCCCTTATGTACACTTTTGTTTTCTGTAGTTCTTCTCACAGATGAAGAAAATTGAAACAACAGAAATGTGGTTGTACCAAAGAATGCTGAGAATACCATGGAATGAACATGAGTAGAATGACAAAGTTCTAGTGATAATAGTAACAAATGGACACATCAAGGAGAGTTCAAATAATAAAGAAAGAGGGTTTGAAAAATTTGATACTCACAGAACAGTTTAAAGGGAAGAGAGCCAGAGGAAAGCAATGCATAACCTACTTGGTGAGTTTGAGGAAACAAATGGCAGAGCTGGGTTTGGGAGAGATGACAAAAAGACAAAAGTTGTTAAGAACTACAAAGGACAGGAAATTGTGGAGAGCTAACATCCAAGAGTAACATGGTACATAGAATTTTTCGTGAAATGCAATCAAGCTGATAAATAAACAATTTCCAAATTTTACTTCATCATGATTTCAAACTGTAAGTGTAGAAATGCTGCAATTCAGTTATAGCAAATAGAAGCCGTAAAGCGTTTCCATAAAGTAAGAAGTTTTAATTTAAAGAGGAAAACAAAATCCCATACTAACATTGTGATAGAATGAATTCTCTATTCATCATGTAATTTTTATTACATCATATGATTATGTCGGAATTTCTGGAATTAGTAAAATGAACATTATATTTCTCACCATTGTTGATATAATTCCAAACATTTTGCTTGTTGAACCCTCTGGTCTGCTTCAACTTTTTGTCAATGCAGATAGCATTCAAATAATCTCATACTAAATCCTTTATATAATATGTAATGATAAATTGTGCATTGTGGTGCAGTGGATATCAGCTCGGGACGAGAAATCGGGAAGCCGAGTTCGAATTCTAGTTGAATTCCTTGCATTCACTTACGCACAAATACCCTTGGGAAAGGTATTAATCCATCTCTTCCCTCCAGTTATGGGTTAAATAATAGGACAGATTGGGTTCTATAGCCTTGGCTGGCAACCAGTCTACTGCAGAAAGCAATGGCAACTGACTGTGGGATAATCTTCTGCCTTGTCAGTCATGTCTCTTTGGAGACATGATCGCCCAAAGCGTGTATCACGTATGGCACCTAACTGACTGAATGGTAAATTGCACTCATTTTGTTGCCCATGCCACATACCAACAGGAAATGATCAGCATCAAATATACCCTTCATAATAACTAATAATAGTTCTGCAGACGTGATATCAGCTTCTGCTGGCAAAAACAAAAAATTTGAAAAAGAGAATAAAAAAACTTACTATCTCCCTTATGTCAATGGCTTGTCATTAGTGATTTAGAATATTTGTAGTTTATACAACATCATGACAATATTCACGGGCAGAGTAATCTATGCCATACTGTTTTCTGCAAGCAGTAGTTTATGTATAATATCTTTAATGACCAAAGAGGAATAGGTGTTGCTACCGACATTATAAAAAAAAAAATTCATTCAAAAATTACTGTTTTCTACAAGCAGTAGTTTATGTATAATATCTTTTTTTTACCGCGAGGTGGTAAAAAAATACCAGTTTGGGAAACTGGTGCGGTAATCTTTCTCCCAATGAGGGTGAATGGGCCTCTCTTAAGCTGTGGTAGGCAACCTATCTTGTGATGGTGTCACGATAAAAACACCTTTGGTAGCTTTAGCGAAGCATCAAGTATTCAGCTACTGACAAGCTTTTGAATCTTGGCTGAGGCCGCAGAATGATGATGAATCTATGCCAAGTAAAACCAAACATAGAATTGAACATGATCAAGAACTGTGTATTTCACCCCTTTCAGTTGTGACAAGGAATACAAAAGTGAAACTAGTCACCTTCTAAAAGTAAGGTGTAAGAACATTGAAAAACTAATTAAAGATAAAATAATAAAATCAGGTATGGTTGATCATGTATGATGGCAAAATGCTGTCATTATTCTTTGTGGAATAAAGTACTCGGAACGAGAAAACGGGGAACCGAGTTCGAATTCCAGTTGAATTCCTTGCATTCACTTACGCGCAAATACCCTTGGGAAAGGTATTAATCCGTCTCTTCCTTCCAGTTATGGGTTAAATAACAGGACGGATTGGGTTCTATAGCCTTGGTCGGCAACCAGTTTACCGCAGAAAGCAATGGCAACCTACTGCGGGATAATCTTCTGCCCGGTCAGTCATGTCTCTTTCGAGACATGATCGCCCAAAGCGTGTATCGTGCATGGCACTTAACTGACTGACTAATCAAAGAATATTGTGGAATTGGATGTTTGAAAAAAATCAAGAATATGCTCGGCTCTGAAAACTTCTTCAGTAGACCTAGCATAGAAATAAATACAATATAGGAAGCATTAATAAAAGTGTATATGGAGTAAAAAAGGAGCAGTAAAAAAGGAGCAGCCACACTAAATGCAATCAAACATCACAGCAGGTTAGAAGGCTCTGGCATCTCTGGGCTAGATAGTAAAGACTGAGACAGTGGAAACGAGGTGAAAAATAACTGAATAACTATAGATAGTGGAGGGGAGATAGATTCGTGACTTTCACAAGATTAGTAATGCAAAAGTGAACACAACAGACTAGTTTGACATTTAAATTTTATTTTTGCAATAATATTCACTCTGTACAAGGCCCAAGAGTCAATCAACCTAGTGGGTTATAGAGTAATAGATTAAGATTGTACTTATCAGGGAAGCATTCCCTTGGGTGTTGGTTCTACAAAGCAGTGATTTGTGGGAGGCTGCTGCTCAAGTGGAACTTACAACAACACAAGCTCAGAGATTAAATAAAGAGTTCACTTTGAAATTCCTTGAGGACTATCAACTTGACAGACATTTACAGAAGGGCACAATTGCTGAAATGATGTGATAACAACAAAGATGAAGATATTAGTTCACTTGTAAATAGTGTAAATAATAACATAACTGTATTATTTTAATTATTATTGTTAATACTGTCTGTTGACTAATATATTGTCAGCTTTATCATAGGTATGTGTGTGTGTGTGTGTGTGTGTGTGTATATATATATATGCATAGTTAAAGATATGTAGAATTTCATTCTATGTGTATTTTCATGTACCAGTGGCAAAGATAAGTAACACATTTTGTGGAATCTGTCATGATATCTTTTATGATTTGCACTTCAGGAAGATTTACAGATGTCTGGAATGGTAATAAGAGAAATATGTTATATGATGCCAAGATTTAGTTACCATAAAAAATTAGAAAATATCTGAGATGTAGTAATACCTAGTCTCAGAGTCAGTCAGTTAAGTGTCATACATGGAACACGATTGGGCAATCATGTCTCTTTCGAGACATGACTGACTGGGCAGATGATTATCCCGCAGTAGGTTGCCATTGCTTTCTGCGGTAGACTGGTTGCCAGCCAAGGCTATAGAACCCAATCTGTCTTCTTATTTAACCCATAACTGGAAGGAAGAGACGGATTAATACATTTCCAAAGGGTATTTGCGCGTAAGTGAATGCAATGAATTCAACTGGAATTTGAACTCGGCTCCCCGATTTCTTGTTCCGAGCTGATATCCACTGGACCACAACGTACATAGTCTCAGAGGAGTTGAGAAAAATATGAGTAGTTAAAAAAAAAAAGGCAAGTTTTGTTAGTTTTCTTTCAACACAAAGTACTTGAGATGTCAAAGAATAGTCGGGATTTAAATGGAGGAAAAGAGATAAGAACTCATGTTAACTGTAACTTTATTGCAATTGTGATGTAAATGAGTGAAATTATTGTGTACCATTAGGTACTTCCCTGTCTGTAGCAGGGAATGTAAACAAAAAAATTTATAGCATCTAAGTTTAAAATCTATTAGTGAATCAATCTGAGACTGTAGTTTTCAAGTAATTTATCCAATGAATTTCTTTGGTTAATTAACATTATAAAATCTTGGCAAAAAATGTTTTTTCATAATCTGGTATTTCTAACATAACCAATTGTGAATGGTGGAAATTTATTTAATTTTTGTTCATGCTATTTAAAATCAAATTCAAGTCAGAGAATCTAAGAGAAAAAGAAACTGAAAAAATGTTTCATTAATTGCTCTGAAAATTAAATTAACAAGAAAAATTTTAAAATGCTATTTCAACTTCTCTTTTGGTTTTGCATCAATTTTCAGTACCCACCATCTCTTAAAATTGAAATACTTAGGGTACATAATTAAAAATGAAAACTTGGAAAATTTGACACTTACACAATATATTAAAGGCAAGAGGAAAATAGTGAATAATCTACCTAATGAGCAAGTGTAAATGGATGTTAGAACAAAGAGGGCTACAAAGAGAGACAGCACAGAACAAAAGACAGAGTATAATTTTGAAAATAATTAAAAAAGAATCATGGATTTCACAGTCTATATGAAGCATTATCAGGTGATTTGTAAAGAAGAGGTAAAACAAAATTATGGAAGTTTCTCACAGAATTTCTCAGATGAGGATCATGAAAAACAGGTTAGTTTTGTAGCAAACCTTTTCAGTGTTTTGAACAGGAGTAGAGGTTTATCCCTTGTTTCCTGTTTAGAATTAGGTTTCCAGTTACTTCCAAAGTTCACTTTGACTTTATACTACTAATGTGTCTACCTAAATTCTGAAATTTTATTTACGATCTATTTATTTTTCCTAAATAAGTAGATCGGTCCAACTAATGTCAGGTTCACATTTTTCTGTCTTTTGAACAGGAGTAGAGGTTTATCCCGTTTCCTGTTTAGGATTGAGTTTCCAGTTCCTTCAAAAGTCTTTACATTCTCTTTCATTCCCAGTAGCCTCTTGTGTCTAAGTGCCATTATTGCTTTACTCAGGTGAAATGATTAAAAATTTTTTTAAAATGAATAGATTATTTTCAATTACTTTTTCATATCTAAACTATATTTATTACATTATGTGTGTTTGTACACATACACCCTATCCCCTCTACTATAAAAAATACTGCTGTGTATTTATATATATATATATATATATATATTATGGAATTATATGGAAATTTATTAAACTAGCATTTCGCCATTAAAAAAATAATGTAAAAACAATATTCAAAAATATATATTTCCCTCCTGTCACACTCTTGGAAAGAAAAACAATAGCAAACCAGCAACAACACAGTCCATTAGAGAGTCAATAGCAAGGTAGTGTTGGATCAGTTCATTCTCTTTACTACCTGTTATTAAACTTTACTACTAGTTATGGAAGCTTTTGCTACATGTTTGCTCTTTAACAATGCCTTTTTACTTTTTTTTTTTGGAATAATTATGTCATTGAGCAGTCAAGAATACATGTAAATATAACCTGTGAGTGACAGGAGGAATATATATATATATATATATATATATATATATATATATATATAATTCCTTAGTTTGCATAGGTTCAGCCCGAATTCCGGGGAATTTTCATGATAGGTGCGATATGTGTCTGCAAGAAAAAATACTAATATTAAAGTATCCAAACCAGCACCTACTCTTGAATTTAAGAAAAGAATTCATTAGTTAGTGCTGCCATAAGGCGAAATTTGTGAACATTTAAAATTTAAGTTCTAAATTCAGTTTTTAGGAGAGAAAATATGAATTAAATTGTTTTTGATTGATTGATTAATTTTTAAATAGTAAATTTGAACCCCTCTACCTTTTCCTTTCTCCTCTTAATATCTACCTTTTATGAAGTAAGGATACTTAGACTAACTTAACCCCCAACTTTTCCTGCAGGTATGTATATATATATATATATATTTTTCCCTGCACCTAAAATATTTTTAAACAATTAAAAAAAAAATTTTTTTAATAAATTTTACAAATTTTATTTTTAATTTAAATCTAGGTTTATAATTAATTAGATTAATTTAATTAAATTTAAATATATTCTATGTCAGTTTTTTTTCTAAAAATTTTTTCTAATACTTCATCCCATTTAAAAACGCTGGTTTTGTTAACATGTCCCTAGCATCTCTACAAAAATGAAATTTTTCTTTTCTTTATTTTTCTTTCTTTTTTTCTTCTTTTCCTTTCCATTTTGTTTAGCCCACTCCCCTGTCAAACACCACACCCTATTTCTTCCTTTACTTCTCCTTCCTCTTTTTTTTAGAGCTAGACAAAGCCAAATTTTTAAATTTTTCACTTACAACTCAATCTAAAAGTAATGTTGTCCAAAATCCAGAAATAGACATTGATTGCTATCTACTTATTAATCCCACTCATCTAGTTTTTTTCTGTGACGCAAAAATTTTTGAAATTCCGCCAGTAATATCTTATTTTATTTTGAGTTTTGAAAATTGCTGATGAAATGTGAAATCTCTCTTAGGGATTCATGTAGAAATGATCATACAACGCTTTTGAACTTCGAAATTTATTTTATAATTGGCTCTGTAATTTAAATATTAATTATATTGACCCCTCCACTGGGATCATTTTTTCATATTAAAATATTAATATTAATTAGGAAGGGTCTTTCGGATTTACCTTCCTGCTCTTCCTTTTGGATTAAAGTTTAAAAAGAAAAAAAAAAATATATTATATATATATATATATATATATATATATATATATATAATATTTTTTTTTTACACACACACACACATATATACATACACACACACACACACCCCCATCTATACACACGATCAATTATGGACACTTAATGACACTGAGGTAAGGACATAATAATTCAGCTTAGAACTGTGGGACTAACTTAACTGTGGCGCTACCAACACAGGTGATTTGATTAGAGCTGTTAAGACTGATGTAGAACAAGTCACTGTTTTTTGGAAGCAATGATAACAGAAAATTGGTGCACAGTGTGCCACAAAGTCTCTAAATAGACATCTTCAAGACTGAATTCAGAATTTTTCTAATCTAAGACTTTCTGCTACCAAAGGTAAAAGAACCCGGTAATCTAGAACTGGAGGAAGATAGATTCATGTTCTTTTCAAGAGAATGAACATGAAGTGA